>SJJU01001077.1:0-52588 GCA_012932125.1 Conopomorpha cramerella
TTTTTACACACGGTCTCCTGACCCCACTAGGATACCCTGTACTATGGGTGCCAGTGATATACTTACATAAATACTTTTATATACAGACATAGATAAATAAAACAACCAGACGCACACAACAAATGCCTCAGCACATCACTACAGCATTATGTCCGTGCCGTGAATCGAACCCGCGACCGTCGTCCTAGAGGCAGATGTCCTGACTACTAGTCCATGCCGGCCGTCTAGATTATAATGAGGAGTTATTTTTTTGTTTTTGACGGTTCCTTGGAACATTTTTAATACGACCTTATATTATATAAGTTTATTGACGATTTTCCAATATTAATACCATTTAATTTTAAACATCTACAAGGTCGCCGGTAGGGAGGAAATGTAAACTGTACGCCGGATTCTTATGTCTAAGTTTTTTACCTCGATACTACACCTACATATTCAGTAAAAAAAAGTACAATAACCCATAATATATGACACTAGGTATATACATGTCATGTCAAGAGAACACAGAAGGGAATGTAGGTAAGTAAGTAAATTGAACTAGTTGCAGCTGTCGTAACATAGATGGCCAAGACTCACGGTGCGTCGCGACTTGAGAGTCACGTTTCATTGACATTGTATGTCATGTTTTGCGTCACATCCGAGAATCTTGCCCAAATAAATTAAGTCAGCTGATGATACTATAAATGGACATACCTTTAAGAAACTTTCAGTCGTCAGCGAGACCTAATTGAAGAGAATGTACAGAGAAAAAAATTAGAAAACATGATGTGCTGAGATATTTTAGAAGAAAACGTGTGACACACTGACATTGAAATTCGAGAGTATTTGTATTGACAAACTTACCAAACAATTTGGCAACAGATTGACGCTTCACAAGTTTGGGTTCTCCGCTATTTTCAGTGGAAGTTGAGGGTTGTGACGTGGTCTTCTCACTGAGGTAAGAGTTTATGGACTCTCCTCTGACGTATGGTCTGTTGGGTCGCCGCGACTTCTTGTCTTTATCTTCTTCCTTATCACCATTCGGTGTTGATTCCGATATTTGGAACAGCTGGAACCCGAACTTACTAGATTCTCTACGTAGAGTCTTCTTGTTGGCAAACTCAGCGAGCGATTGCCTTCTTTCACCGTTCGAATTTTGCTTCTGTCTCACTCTTTCTTCTTCCTTAGCTTTAATCACGTCGAGAACTGCATTGACGGCAAGTACGAAAAGAAAAATCGTAATGCCAACCGCAGCTAAAGAATTAGTATCACTTTCCATCGCCTTTGGTACTTCTCTGTGAAGTTTGACAGGTCTGATTGTAAAAATGTCTAAAACACTGCAGGCGTTTCTGAAGTACAGCGGTATTCTTTTGACAGGCGGTTTAATTTTGTTTATATTTTGGTTGTCTGTATTGTTTGTTGTTTCTGCTGCCTCCGGTAGCTGGATCTCGGCTTGTTTGTTTGTTATTGGCGCAGATATTTCAGCTTCCAACACTATCGGCTCTTTAGTGAACCATTTGTGCACTGAGTAAAGACTGTACAAAGCTAGAATGATAACTAGTGCTAGTATCTTTTGATCTTTCATGTTTACTTTTTGGTTACGGTTTGTTTTGACGTTTCCTAGCTGGCGTGTACTTTATTCCCGGGCAAAAGCTACGGACTTTCAACGAACACGGTTCAGTTTTAATAAGCAATAGGGTTATGCACTTAAAAATATCTGTTTTACAATAAATTTGGCTTAAGAAATACGTCAGAAATATGGACGCGTGTTGGCGCAGTGTCGATTTCCATTTACAAAATGTTTACTGCGCATGTGCCGTTTACCGTAAGGTGTGATAGAGACGACTAGATGGTGAAATACAATATTCATGCCGGGAAATTGATTCATGCTGACAGCGTGAAAACAAAAAAAACTTTTTTAGTTAAACCACTTTTCAGTTTATCGGAAAATATATTTGCATGTATCTAAGAGTCGAGTAAAATTAAGTTTCGTATACAAGAATACTTCAAGCGTAGACTAAAACAGTAAAGCATGTTACCAAGACAATGTAGGTCATGTATTACGTATTGTATAGTTTCAAAGGTAAGTAAAGGGATACTGTAACTCGAATGTAAAAGTCTCTCTACTTAAAGCGTTCTTCAACTCAACAATTAATTCTAATTAGTTAGTATAGTCAATAATTTAAGATTAGCTGGAGGAAAGCATTAAGCTAGTTTTTATTCAATTTAATTCAACAAAGAACTGAAAAATGACAATAACTAGCTCTTTTTCTTAAATAGTATTTATCCATAGCTCTGCCCAACCCATTACCCAATAAACCCTTTCGGACCCCAGAGGTCGTCATTGTACGTCGTGTATTAGAGAAAATACAACTGGTAGGAGTAAAAATATAGATTCTAATACCTACTGATAGCCTACCTTTCAAGATATTCACAGAATCTCCAGAAAATTCAAAACGATTGAACAAAGTGGCCCTCAATCCTCACGCATAGTAATATCATACTAAATCAGTCTAGGGGATGCACTCTAGGAGTACGGTAACTAACATTGTGACACGAGGGTTTTATATACTAGCTGACCTGGCAAAAGTTGTTTTACCAATTTATAGCCTATATGTTATTCTAGTTTATAAGCTACAATACTGCCAAGTTTCATCAAAATCCGTCCAGTACTTTCTGCGTGAAAGAAGGATAAACATCCATCGATACATCCAGACATCCATCCAAAGTTTCGAGTTTATAATATTAGTAGGATAACAGTAGGATTAAAGATATACCTATTATGTTGACTAAATGATGAAATAGAGATACCAACGGTACTATTCCGTTATTAACAGAATAGCATGCGATACCGAAATCAATTTCTACGTTATCGGTGATTTCATTCTGATAAATGTATTTGCATACTAGAGCATTATCTATTTAATTTGATGACAATGAGCGGATTGAGCTCATATTTTTGACACTTGGGTGAATTATTGTCTAACTACTGATAAGTTTTATATTTTACAAGCTGTCTCGGCAAACATTTCTTTTGTCATAATAAGTTGCCTTTATACCCCGTGTATTGGGAGAAATCCAACTGGTAGAAGCATAAAAAAATTATAGTAGCCGATTCTCAGACCTATTGAATAAAATGCATACCTATAAAATTTGGTAAAAATCGGTAATTAACCTTGTGACATGGTGGACATAAATTGAACTAGTACTAGAAGATTTTCTGATCATTATTAAGTATATCTATTTCAACCATCGTCGTAAGGTTGCGAGCCTATCTGTTTTCTACCGGGTGCATTTCGGAGAGCGTGCTACGGAGTTGCATAACCTAATACCCCCATCGCGTTTTTACAATAGGACAACCAGGAGAACGGCAAAACGTCATCCATACCAGGTGGATTTGCCATTTACGCGAACCAAACGGTTTGCGTCCACTTTCATAGTGCGTACCGCCAGGATGTGGAACGACTTGCCGGAGTCTGTGTTTCCTGCGCAGTACAGTCTGAAGGTCTTCAAGTCGCGGGTGAATAGGAACCTAATGAACAAGTGTGCTCCATCGTAGACCATATTATGGTGGTCAAACGCTTGTTCGTAATGATAAAAAGATTTTCACAGTGTATCTATAAAATATGTATAACTAGCTTTGCGCCCGCGGCTTCGCCTGCGTGGACTTCGGTTATATTGCGGTATAAAGGAATATTTTTGCTTTCCCTCGGGAATATCAATTTTTCTGGGATAAAAAGTACCCTATTATTCTATACGTCTGCAAAATTTCAAAGCGATCGGTTCAGTAGTTACGGCGTGAAAGCGGAACAAACAAACAAACTCACTTTCCCATTTATAATATTAGTAAGATACATGTCTAAATACGTAGGTAATCAGTTAATAATAATGTATCTATGTAATTATATTTATTTTTGTAAGTATGTATAATAATTGTATGTATCAGTACATTTTGTTATATTAATTTATTTTAAGTTTAATATGTACCAACTGTGTCTTGTAACAATTACTTTTTGTTTTGTTTTTTTTTTACATTTTAATAATACTGACCCACACTTATGTTCTACTATGTTGTGAGGTCGACTGGTAGAGAATACTTTAACATTAAGTGCACCCATTGTACTTTTATATCTGCGCAAATATAATAAAAAGTAACCTAGCATACATAGCTTTTTTTTCCCTTGTTCTTCGTACATTACTTAGTTACATAACTATCTATGTACAAAGAAAAAATATTCTTCGTACAAAACCGGGTTATGTAGCAAGAAACTTTCGTTCCTTGAACATTACAAGTTACAATGACAGGTATACTACGTTATTTTTTATTATATATATTATTATAATGTACAAAGAAACACATACCTATCAAGGGAAGCAACAATGCCTCCCCTGCTCTGTTACTGAATTATTATTTTCTGCTGGATTAGGAGGACATAGTTCAAATCGTCTAGGGTACTGAATTCTAAAGCCAGCGGACTTAACCCAGTTTAGTACTGAGTAGAAACTAGCAGTATCTAATTTATTGACAATCAACTAATTGCTTTTTTATACAGTTCGCGTTTAAGGTTCGGTATTAGCCAAACCATAAGGGTCCTACAAATATACGCGGTATAAGTATTCCCCAGTTACAACAAGCTGAATTGAACTTGTTATTTGTATGTCAAATGCGGAATAACCACTTTCAAAAGTTGTATTTTTTTTTAAAGCACAATGAACAAGGTTAGGTTTAAGTTACACTGAGTTTATTGGTAAGGGTGTAGACAAGCTACATCAACCAACGGCCATTGTGGGAATGGGTCAAACGCTAAAGAATTATAGTAAAACATGTAATTTTTGCATTTAGTTTCAATGTTCGTTTCATTTCACACGACGTCATTACTTTTATGTTTAAGTACATATCGATGGCTTCCAGCCAAAAATACCTAAGCGACATTTAAGTAATTTTACAGGACAGTGGTTTAAAATTTAAAAAAGCAAAGTTTTGGATGTAAAACACATAATCTCTACCACGTAAGCGACATCAAAGTCCGCCATACAGCTATGAAATCTAGACTAATCGCCGTAGAAAATAAAGGTGATTCAAACTGCATACTCAACTCGTTTTGCACAAAAATGTCGCTTAGGCCTTTTTGGCTGGAAGCCGTCGATATGTATATTCATACACTTCACGCCTGTCTCCCAGAGGGGTAGGCAGAGATTACAGATATCAATTTGTCACTTCCACTCCTTTCGCTTCATCTACATTTTATACATACATCATGTTTAAGTAGGCATAGGTACGGTCGGCCAAGAAAATGGTCTATCTGTTTCGATGACACTTCCTGTGTCACTAAAACATCAATAAGGTAGAGTTGGTACCTTAACCTTAATATTTAATGACATTCATATGAGTTTCAACCTTAGGGTGGTAGAGCAGATTCTTGGCCGACTGTACCCGATTTAAACTTTTCGTTCCTAAGCGCCTTTTAAATTTATAAGTGTTGATGTGTTTATAGCTTTTGATGGCTTATGTGTAATGTTTATGACAATAACGATGAGTTTACGAGATATTTGACCACGATTTCGAAGATTTGGGTGTGTACACCCAAGAGCTGATTAAAAGGAAATTATTTAATATCTGATTCGAAGAAAACCTAAACCTTGTCTAGTAAGTTTTCAAAACGTATCATTATTCTAAACACTGAAAGAAGCTTTATGTTTACCATTTGCTATGTACAATTTTATAGGATATCAATTCGAATCATGACGCTAAGGATCAAAATAAAACTGCAACGTAATCCTCGCGAGTCAAACATTCGTTCGATCAAAGTATTCCGAAGACGTTCCACCGCATCCAATCACACTAAACGTGTCATCGAGTGACGCCAATCGATTCGCTCGCGAACTTTCGAGAAAATAGGAAATTCGTTCAAAAAGTTCAAGTGATTCCGAGATTCTCAAGTAGGTATATGGAGAGAGTTTATGGCGTACAGGCTTTTTCATGGAACGTTCTATGTAGTAATGTATCATTAGGATTTTCGTGCCAATTCAAAAAGTCATGTTAAAGACCTCTATGGCCTAGTGGTAGAAGTATCTACTTGAATTTGCAATGGGGACGTTTACTTTTGTTATTCAAATTATACCTGACTTTCATTTAGCTTTATGTTAGGCTATGCATTTAGACATGTCTGTATGTAATAGCACTTGTAACGATGAAATAAACTAATTTGATTTGATTTGCAATCTGGTGGCTCTGGGTTCGAGATGAATTTTAAGTAGGTACCTACTAGGCGTGCACAAATTATCGGATATATACTATTTTTCAGAGGCAACGATGTACGGCTTTGCACCGCTCGTACGCTGAAGGACAACAATCTTGATGAAACCCGCATACCACAAAGTGTGTGAGAGTGACAGTTAAATACCGCGGAAATTTGCTTTGCAAATGCCTCTTTCTGCGCCATGGGAATAAAAGGCGTGAATTGTATTTTTTTCATGTTGAGGATCATGATACTTAAATGTAGGTGCTGAAAAGCGGACCCCTGGCCTGCTATTGAAAACGAAAGGTGGAACCAGTAAGACGTTTGTAATTTCTCTTTTATAATTTTCTTTACTCTGTTCGAGAAACCCACTTTTAGGATTATAATAATATGGGCTGATAAGAGACGACTGGTTCTACGTATCAACTTTTAAGTTATTACACGGCCTTGTATTCATGCTGACAGACAAAACTCTACTACACTGCCGACCCACCTACTTAAAAATCGAAATGCCTGTACCTGTAGCAGGTAAGTACCCACGTAAATTTCTTATTTCCACCATCCCTTAACACAATCAGCAGCAGTAATTTGTTGATTTCCAGTCGCGAGGCGTTCTTTTTATCAGCTTTCCGCTTTCGTCGAGTGCGGTGCGGACGAACTGCACCTAGCTTCGCGCGCGTTCTAATTGTTCGAACGTGTTCCGACTTCAAATTGAAAGTTTTTTTATTCTTAACAGTTTTCAGCCAGTACCTTAGGTGTGGATCATTTGAAAAAGTAACCTTCTTTTTTTTACTGACTACGGCGAGGGTTATGTGTTTTGCACCGAACGTTTTTACCGATCTACCATTTATCAGTACAATTATAAAATTGCTTTGGCCCTGTTTTCTGACAATACTATAATTAGATTAGGCAATGTTTTGCCCTTCGATTTCTAATGTCAGTGTTAATTTATTGAACTAAATATAATTTTAAGATAAGTAGCAAAGTTAGTAACAAATATTAAAGATAACCTTATTATTTCAGACCTATTTTTTACCCGTGTGGTCAAGGTGAATAGAATTCATATGTTACCAGCACCATCATCATCAGCACCAACCCTGGCCCAATATTTTCCGTCGTGCTGATCGCAGCGAGGCGACCGAGTGAACTCTCCAGAGGACGGGCAGCAGCCGTCTATGTGAGTTAAACCACAGTGGATGTCATGTGGCATGATGCTGATCAAGTAGATAGTCGCCATTCAATTTATGACTATTCCTTTTATACACACTATCTCTGTTTAGTGAAGGACTTCTTCCGCTGACTTAAATAACCTCTGAATAAACTCGCAACTTAGTTCACTTCCCTGGGATAAAAATTCTAGCAGAATAAAAATCTGCCCTCTCGAGTGTTCACGCTGCACCCGCATCTTATTCCAACGATATCCAAAAACAAATCTTTGAGATTTTTTGCTCACCTGCTTATAAAAAGTTTCACACAATAATCTGACCACAAAAACATAATAGTAACAGTTCGTCGGATACTTGATTTGTAACCGGGAGGTTGCAGGTTCGAATCCGGCTACTGGACGTGTACCAATGGGACTATTTTTAAGAGCCTATGTACGCAACGCAACGCTTGTACGGTGAAGGACAACACCGTGATGAAACCCGCACACCACAAGGTGTTTGAACCCTATAACGGCAATGGGCTCACTCCATGTCATGTTGGGTTAAATACGCTTGGTGAACTGTGGGCAATTTGCTTTAGCAAGTGCCTCTGTCTACCCCGCTTTGGGACTAAAAGGCGTGAAGTGTATTTATTTTTTTATTTATTTATAAGTTACTTAATAAAAACCTAGGTATTCATAAAATTAGAACAGCCCTCGTTCACTGGTAGTGAAAGTTTCAAAATCTGGTCAAACGTATGCTAAAAAAACTGCACCGTAATATATACGTATAGGTATATGGATAAAGTAAAGAATATTTCGTTGTCTGATTTCCATAACACAAGTCCTTTAGCTGCTTAATATTGGATGAGGCAATGTGTGTATTGTTGTAAAATATTTATTTATTTATTTATATATATGTCCTTCTGCGACCTCTAGTCACCCGGCCCATCACCCATATTTTATAATAAATCTTTCATCTATCCTCTTCATATGCCAAAAAATGCTTATTTAGTGCGATAGATTTATTATTTAGTACAATAATAAGAGTATTCAATAAAACATTCAAAATAAAAATAATTTTCTGGTCACCAATATACAGTTTAGTTTACAATTTTATTTCGTAAATATTTTATATAAACACTTTTGCTGCAGTCACGGATGGAACAGTGGAATTGAAAATGTATTTTTAATATTAGTGGCAGATATTGCACCACGTTCACACCGCACCTATCCCGGGGTTCTACTACATTTTTAAGCATTAATCAGACATGGTTTCATGTTTTTCTGAAGGATTTTGGACTCTATTGATGTTGTTATTCTAATTACCAACTTCATCACATAAACCCAGGTGATGTTTATCATAAAATCTAGCTTTTAAGTACAATGTGAAATTATTGTTTATTGTAGAAATAGGTATGTGTCCTTAGTGTTACATACCTTATGTGATTATTCTGTGATAACTTCTCTGAAATTTTTAGATAATTCCATGAAGACAATAAGGTTCAAATTATGTATTGGTAAAGTGGAAATCAATATACTAGCCTTTGTTTGATTAAGGGTCAACAGTAATTCTCACACTTACAGTGGTGTTCACACAGTTACAACAGCTTTAGTACACGGTTTGTAAAGGTCTCATAACAAGGGACCTAAGTCTGCTAAACTCTCGTAGTTGCATCGATTTGGCACAATAGCGGCAAACGATTTGCTTCGCTGTTTTTCGACAGACGACAGTGAAATGCAAGTAACGAAATCAGCCATGCACATCGTTTTCCTCTACAATGCCAGAGCGATGGAACTATCAGAGTGTAGTAGAGGGGGAGACGTGATGTAGGATATGTGGTGAGTCCACTAAAAACCCCCCGGTGATTTCTACGCACGAAAGAGCCGGTGCCCCCGGAACACCCTGAAGAGTACGACATCCAGGGGGGTACCGGCCGCGCAGGGCCCGCTGCAAAATGTTAAGCGGGCCCTCTACCCTGCGGGGAGGAACTTGTAGTCCTCCCCGCTACACAGTTACAATACGGCGGTTAGTACATGAATGGCTTTAATTAACAGGAAATTCTAAAGTAAACTAAACTGATATGAAAGAAAGAAAGAAAATAGTAAAATAGGAAGAAAAGATAATAGGTAATAATAGAAAAATAACAAATCAGAACATAAAAACAAATAGGTACAAAAAAATAAAATAAAAATATATCTACATAAGACGAATGACGACCGATTTACACATGGTAGTATCTTCTTATTTTGCCTACTCTCTATTCTGGTTATCCAACCCGGAAGGTTTGATTTGACTTGTGATGATATTGATTTGATCAACTTCTATAACTATGAGACAAAAATAAAGGAAAGGAGATGCAATGTTTCGATACATTTGACAAAAGTCGTCACTGCATCAGATAACTGTGAATAAAAACATGTTCAATATACAAAACCGATACCTTTCTGATACTATTTCTGACACTGCACATCAGACAAGTCTGTACGTAGATTTAGAAAAGGCATAGTTCAGCAGTGGACGTCAGTAGGCTGACGTGATAATTCTGGTAGTTAGGCAAAGGTATCTATATCCCTTTTAGTCAACATATTATCAGGCACAAGCCACCATAATCCAAGATCTACATGCCTCTGGGCGTACGTGCTTGTCTACTTTCGTCTGCCTATTTTCAACGCACAAGTTTTCTTGACTACATACAAATCATCTTTATCAATGGGGAATTTCCTTTGACGTTTTTCTGACAGATTTTCGGGCGGAGAACTGTCATTACTGTCAAACTTTGTTAGGAAAGTATGACAGTAATCTGTAAGGAAAACGTCAAAGAAATTTCCCATCCCTGTTTTGTTTCCAACTGACGCCTTTCTAGGCCACTGACATCCAGAGACTCCGCGTCGTGTCCTCGTACTGTCTTCAGCACTTAACAGGCTTCATTTTTGGTTTTCGTGTTGTATTTCAGCGATCAGAAAACTCGGGCAAACATTAAAATTTCTCTTTACTGCTTACCAGGTCCCTGAAGTATATTGGCCGTTGCTCGCTCCGTTTTAGGCAACAATGCAGTAACGCTCTGAACCCGAAGGTATTTTCCATTTCGCGGCCGCCCGCCGGGCCTTTCCCGCCATTACAAATGCAATGGCGGCCATTTTGTGTGTTCCGATAATTATTAGATTTAAATTCTGTTATTATTTCGCTCTGAATCGTTTTCAATGGTAATAACCTCATTTCGTCTAGCATTAATTCATGAGTACGTACGTAATTAAAATGTTCCGGCTGGAACGAAATCAAAAACATTCGCGAAACTTGACAAAGTTACTCAGCCCATCAACAACTTTCCCCAAGGTACCCTATGTCAAAAACAAAAATATGTCAAACGTGGTCTTGATAATGTAATCAGGATTTGATGATGTCAGACCAGATAAATCTAGGGGAACTTTAAAAATCCTAGGGGGGATAATTAGGTATTGGTTAAAATCGGTTTTTGTTGGCTTTAAAATTATTTTGTTCGTTATTTTGTGGATACAAACAATAATTTCCTGAAATAATATTGCAGGACAAAAACTGCATAGAGATATTATCCATTTAATCTTAAGAACGGAAGGAATCTTACGGACATCGCGTAGACTTCTGAACCACATTGTCAAATATATACCTAATAGTGTAAACCGGGTATTACGGTGCCAAATTAACTAAGGATAAGCATTCAGCTTCCCTTTATTATTTGCTCGACGTCATCAGCATCGACGTCGTGAGCACGGCACATGTAAAGGGGTATTTCCACCGCCCGGACGGCACGGCATTGGACAGAAACGGATTTTTGAATCTTTAAACAAACGAAAAACGAACATCGTATATAAGATACAGTTTTGTTTAAAGATTCAAAAATCCGTTTCTGTCCGGTGCCTTGGCGTCCGGTCGGTGGAAATACCCCTTTACTGTGTCGAGACTTCTCTTTGGTTTATTTCGCGCCGTAATACGAGATTTAAACTTTTATAATTATTTTCGATTTCAGTAGGGATAAAGGGATAATCATGCAGTATACTCAGCCGTACTCTCCACAGTCCAACGGGGTTGCTGAAAGAATTAATAGGACGATATATAATAAAGCTAGGACTCTCATGTTAGAAACCGGTTTACCAAAATATCTGTGGGGTGAAGCGGTGCAGTGTGCCGCATATCAAATAAATAGATGTCCCTCCTCGGCTATTCACAACAAGGTTCCGGCAGAAATATGGTTTGGGAAAGTCACATTACGGAATATGAGAGTGTTTGGATGCAGAGCGTGGGCCGCTACAGTACCGAAGGAAGGAAAATTTGACAGAAGAGCGAAAGAGATGAGGCTAGTGGGGTACAATGTGAATGAATACCGATTGTGGGATTTTGAAAACAGAAAGATAGTAGGTTCGAGAGATGTGACGTTTGATGAAAGTGATTTCAAATACACGGAGGTGTGCAATGATAATGATGATATGAACGGGAGTGTGGTTTGTGGACGAATAGAAGATGAAGAGCCTAATCGTGATGAGGAAGTAGAATGTGATGATGACAGGTTTGAAGATTGTGAGCAGGAGAATGAAGAGAATGAGAATACTAATGAAGGAGAAAACAGTGAAGGAGTTGTGAGAACAAGGAGTGGGAGATTGGTAAAACCACCAAACTACTATGGCATGGACCCAGAACAAAGCAATCTTATATATTGCCTGTGTAGTGGAGATCCACTGAACTATGAAGAGGCAGTGAAAGATGTTGGTTGGAAAGAAGCGATTCAGAAAGAGTTAGATTCTCATGCGCAATTAGGAACTTGGGAATTTACGGACAGCGAGTTAATGGGTATAAATTGTAAAGCGATTGATACGAAATGGATATTTAGGACAAAGCAGGATGGAACGAAGAAAGCAAGGCTGGTTGCTAAAGGCTTCCAACAGAGGGACACGAATGATTACTACTCGCCAGTAGCGCGGATGTCCACAGTAAGGACTATGTTGAGTCACGCTGTACAGCAAGGGCTGTCCGTGAAACAACTTGATGTACCAACGGCATTTTTGAATGGGGAGTTGAAAGAAGATGTATACATCAAATGCCCGAAAGGAGTGGAATGTGAGGGAAAAATCCTTAAGCTTCGTAAGTCATTGTATGGACTTAAACAGGCGCCATTGTGCTGGAATCAGAGGTTTCATGAATTTATCATCGGGAATGGTTTCGAACAATCAAAATTTGACATGTGCTTGTATAAGAGTCCAGACAGCTGGTTACTCATACTTGTGGATGATATCTTATTGCTAGGGAACTTGGATATTCTGTCGAAATTGAAAGAAGAATTCAAAATGAAGGATTTAGGGGAGGTGAAGGATTATTTGGGCATAGAATGTGAAAAGGAGGGAAAAAAAATTATACTTAGACAGACAAAAATGATCAATAAAATATTAGAAAGATTTGGCATGGAAGAAAGTAAGCACACCAATGGAACCAAAGTTTAACGCAGGTCAAGAAAAAATTATCGATGTTCCCTATAAAGAGTTAGTGAGCAGCTTATTGTTTATTTCGATGAACACTCGTCCAGATATAACTTTTTCAGTAGCATATCTGAGCAGATTTCTCGATAAACCCACAGAGGAGGCAGGAAAACGTATACTTCGCTACCTAAGTGGGACGAGAAATAAAGGGTTAGTATACACATCAGGAAGAAACACTGATCTGGTCGCGTATTCTGATGCAGATTGGGCAGCAGACTCTACAGATAGGAAAAGTACGAGCGGGTGTGCGGTGTTTCACGGTAACAACCTCATTCATTGGTCTTCGCGAAAACAGTCTGCAGTCGCACTCTCCACTGCGGAGGCGGAATATGTGGCGGCAGCCGGAGCAGTTTGCGACTCGATGTATCTGAAAGGTATCGTATTCGACTTGTCCCGACATGAGGTCACACCCCGATTCCTTATCGACAATCAAAGCGCAATCAGACTCATTAAAATTAATGAAAATAGTAGAAGATCCAAACACATTGACATCAAAGTACATTTCATTAGGGATATATATAATAAGGGACTTATTTCTGTACACTATGTTCCGACGGACGAAAATATTTCTGACATCTTTACCAAAGCCTTACCAAAATTAAAACATAATTATTTTTCAAATAAACTGAATATAAAATGAAGTTAGGTTATTGTATATATATATTGTATATTTGTTTACCAATTTTATACTAAAAAGGGTTTGTATTATAAAATTGAGGGGGCGTGTAGAGGTTTATACTTATGTTATGTATTAGTTGTCACATTGACTTTGTCTAGTTTTTTCACTTGGTAAATAAATGGAGGAACGAGAAGACGTGTTTTGTATTTGGGCGTAATAATAATGTCAGTGCGCGTTTATTTAAAAAATGAAATACTCGATTCGCTCATTTACTGCAACAACGCGGTATTTCACAATTTTATGTTATTGTGAAAAGAATCCTAAGTAATAGTAATAAGATGGTTATTTCAGTAGTGTCACATTTATATATCGCGTTGTTGCTGTAAATAAGCGATATGTACTCTATAGCTTAATTATCTTTAAAACACAGCACTTGTCGGAACATACATATTATACACTTTATCCAACCCTTTAAAATTGCCTGCATGTATCAGGCTACTGTTGAATAAATAATGGCGATCGTTCCGAAAATTGCCCAAAAAGATATTTCAAAGGTGAATTACACTCAAATAAAATGGTTTTTCATTGCAAAGGCCCGTAATGGACCCGTCCCTGTACGACTGCAGTAACAGTTGCCGTAAAAAGAACAAAAACATGTATCATTTTTATTACACAGAGACTCATGCCTTTTAATCCCAAAGCGGATTAGGCAGAGGCACTTATAAAACATTTTTTTTCATAACATTTACTTGTTAAACAAAATAGTATGTGAATTGGAAAATTTCGACGATTTCTGTACCAATCCGAAAGATGTTTGCAATCAGATGACAATGGCATTTAAAAAGGCTTCAGTGAAAACTTGTTAGTGATTCTACTTTTGCTACTATTATTTATATAACTTAAGTTGTGTTTAGAATATTAATTAACTGTATTCTCTTGTTAAGTTTTTCTTAATTTAAAAAAAGCAAGCTGTAAGTTTTCCTTTTAATAAATAAACTAGGACGTACTAGACGCCCCACGGCGTCGTTCGTTCAGTTTTTACACCTTTGCTAATGATTACTGAATACATAATAACGATACATATTATTTTAGTCACCTAATAGCACAGGCACTGGCACTGCCACAGTGCCTGAAGGCAAAAGTCTTCAATCAGTGTGTCCTACCTGTAATGACATACGGAGCTGAGACGTGGACACTGACGGCACGGCTGGCCACAAGCTCAAAGTCGCACAGCGTGCTATGGAAAGGGCTATGCTCGGCGTTTCTCTGAAGGATCGAATCAGAAATGAAGTGATTCGACAGAGAACCAAAGTCATCGACATAGCTCATCGTTTTAGCAAGCTGAAGTGGCAGTGGGCCGGCCATATTAGCCGTAGAACCGATGACCGTTGGGGAAAACGAGTTCTCGAGTGGAGACCGCGTCTCGGCAAACGGAGTGTAGGACGCCCTCAGGCAAGGTGGACTGATGATATACGCAAGATGGCTGGCAGAAGCTGGATGCGATAAGCCGAAAACTGATCACAGTGGCGTGCAATTGGAGAGGCCTGTGTCCAGCAGTGGACAAGTATGGGCTGATGATGATGATAATAGCACATGTCACACCACGATAGCGCAGCTCTCCAACGGTGAAGAATTTTTATAAATTGATCTAATAGCTTCGGAGCTAATTCTATGCAAATAAAGAAACAAATTCGTTCAGCAGTGGACAATTATAGGCAGATGATTGATTAAAACAAAAAATAAAATTACACTTCACGCCTTTCGATTAAAAAGCGGGGTAGACAAAGGCCTAAGCAAATGCTGTGGGCATTTGCTTTCAACTCAACACTTTCCTCTTCATAAGATTTGGGCTAAAAAATTACTATATTTCACAATTATGGTGGGAGGGAGTATATCCCTTTAGCTTCCCTTTTCAGTGTTGTTACTAGGTGCTCTTTTTTGCAATACCATCATTCTCATATGTAAATGACGTATTTCAAACTTAAGCTGTAGATGCTAAGCATTTCCTTATTTTGTCATTCAAATTTATATGAAAAACCGAAACACGATCAATCAACGACACTGAAACGCCTTAAAAAGATAGAAGAATATTTCGACTTTTCTCGCTACGATATTGGAGATTGGAAGAAGTGTAAGCTCTATGTAAATTGAAGGTACTTAGGTGCGGATCTGAATTGAAATTCATCTCATCAAAAGTACCTAATCAACGGCGGAGTGCCTGCTTTCCACTAGATTCAATAAATCGGTCTCGAAGCAAAGCAATATCATGAAAACGCCATCCACTCTCATTAGGCGCCGTTCACATTCAAATAGATCGAAGAGGCTCCCTGAGGACACCGACGCGACGTCGGTGGCGGCGGCGGCTGTGAAAAAAAGCGGGCAGATTCGACTTTCGATTGGTCTTTGAATACAATTTCCGGTTGAGACGATGAAGATTTTTAGTGCTAAATGTAGAGAGTAGAGCTGTATGGGAGTGGCGACGGAATTCGTCGATTTCACTCAGTGTACGGCGGTGGCGGCGCTTTTAGTGTTTTTATTTTCTTTTTTGTTAACTGCCATTCATTTTGTTTGGGCGGATCTACGGAAAAAATGGTTTTAAATTTTCGAATTTGGATTTTATTTTGTTTCGTTTCTTCTTTTGTTATGGTGTTCGCACTTATTTGTTCCTGTAATGTGTTTTTTTTTTCTATTGTGTTGGGTTTTGCAAGAAGGTGGGTCTGGATTCGACGGTAGTCAATAAATATTGTTTGACTATTTTTCAGTATCACGTATACACCCAAAACAAAACACCCTTGTTAACCTTTAATTTCGTATTTTATCAAGCAAGTATCACCGAATTCCGTTGTCTTCAAGGATATTTTATATGATATCAATGGGTATCTACACTTTCTGGAGGGGCATTACAAACCAGCAGATCAATCTATATCCAAACAAACCAGCAGATCGATCAATCTACGAGAAGCTGTCTCAAACATTTCTAGCGTAGAGACGAATATTTTTCTCAAACAAAAATCAATTTCTATAATGTAACGCTTGATTTTGTCTCTGTTTGACACTTGCCATTAGAATCAGAAGTCAAAGTGTATGTTTTTCAGGTATGTTTTACCTAAGTAGTAGTGTTTTCAGCTTTATTTACTAACTTAAGAACACAACAAGACGCAAGAGAAAAATAATAATAATAAAAGAAACAATAGGAAATACAATACAAAAACACACACATACAAGATAAGCACAAGGCAATCAAAAGCGTGTGCCAAGACTCAAGCCAACAAAAGGGTTTCGACTTAGCATAATGCCACAGTTACCTGCCGCGCTGGTGTTCCGCCGATACCCGTTAGAGAGAGAAGCCATACATCAACTTCTAGTTATAAGATTTGCGCTTGATTCACGTTTTAGAATACCTATGACTAATAAGTCAAAGCTAAATACTAACTAGCACAAGGTACAGTATTACAAGAATATCAGCGTCCCCTAAGGCGAGGCAACCACCTGTCCTCATTAGCGTGCTGTCCCCAGACGAGTCGGCTGTCATCAAGCCAGCCAGTGAGCCGGCGTGATAAACCCCGTGCGAGGTAAATATGATAAATACGAAGCGACAACCGACGTTCGCCTCGCTTTACAACGGCTTAGCACACATTGGTGTGTGTGGAAGAGACGTTTTACAACATTCAATAAAGATATTTGGTGAAACTCGAGGATGTCAGTCAGTTTGCATGAAGAGGTGAAATATTTATTTCGTTGGAACGAAACGTACGAAAAATAAATAAATATGCCTGGACATTGTTTTTACACACGGTCACCTGACCCCAAACTGGATACCCTGTACTATGGGTGCCAGAGACTGATATATTTACATAAATATTTTTAAATACATACATAAATAAATAAAACACCCAGACGCACACAACAAAACTCAGCTCATCACTAAAGCATTATGTCCGTGGCGGGAATCGAACCCGCGACCGTCGTTCTAGAGGTAGATGTCCTGACCACTAGTCCACGCCGGCCGTCAAATAAAGTTCTTTGGACCAAAAGCCATGGAATTTGGTTTTGTATACACAATTTATTTCCTGCTAATTTAAACAGTCTGTACGTCATCCCTTAGGTTACCTACATGACATATTTCAAGTCTCTAAAATAACGAGGTTAAGATTCCTGTTCCCGTGGGAATTGCTTCATTAGATTTTCCCTACGGTACCTAAGCGAATTTTCTGCTAAATTTCAAGTAACTCTGTAGGTACCGCACAGGTTGGCTGGCGCTGTGCCTTATTTTGTTATGTTTTTTTAAAATTTATATTGCGCTACCTTCTAACCCTTCGTTTTTACCAGTCAAACATTCACAATAAAATTCACACATGTTTGACATACATCCGTCTACGCTGGTTATCTTTCTATTTTACAAACAATTGACCAGGGGCCTACTACACTCTGGTAGTTGTATCACTCTGGCATCGTAGCGGAAAACCTTCGTTACCTTAATTTTACTGACGTCCTTAGTAAAACAACGATGCACGTCGTTTGCCGTTACGTTAGCAAGGGCGATGCCAACTTTGAGAGTGCCGAAAATTGTGAATTACCGGAACCGTAAACGTAATTTTTTTAATATACATTATTAGCAGTGTTTCTCTGCTTATATACATGTACATATAAACCTTCTTCTAGAATCACTTTATCTATTAAAGAAAACCGCATTAAAATCCGTTGCGTTTTTTAAAGATCTAAGCCAGACAGCGGGAGGGAACTTTGTTTTATACTATGTATTGATCCATGTATTGGATGTATTATACGTAATAAAGCTTCCTCTAAAATCACTCCATATATTAAATAAAACCGCATGAGAATCCTTTGCGTAGTTTTAAAGATCTAAGCATACATAGGGACAGGCAGCGCTAGTGGGAGGCGATTTTGGATTTATCTATGTATTGATTATGGAGGTAAGATATTCAATTGTTAGGGTCACAGGTCCAACGCCGAAGTTCAAGATGAGAAGTATGTATCGAAAATATATATTAAGACATTATTAGTAAAAATAAATTATAAAACAAACAAGCAAACAAAAAAAAAATTAACACAAAAGTGACAACTTAGGCAAAATTCTAAAATATATACGGACCATGCATGGGTATGGAAAATGAGCAAACCAGCCAAAATGCCAACATTTCCAACCCCAGTGTTGCTTCAGAACTCGCCATTCACCGAGATTCAAGGGATCCGCGCCGCCGAGCGCTTAAGCACGCCTGTTGCAGTGCGGACATTTTTTTTGGTACGAATGAGGGCTCGGACTCACCGGCGCGCGGCGGAAAGAAGTTTCACTTTCGAATATTAAAAAAAGTCTCTTGCACACTCTTAGCAGAAGCTGGGAAAATGTTGTACTTAGTAGTAGTTGCTGCAAGTTAAATTTATAGCTGTTCATATTGCAACGGCCTTGCACTTACCCGCTGCTGTTTTACTTTATCGAATGGCAACATTGTCGGATAACGGTTTGCTAGTTTGCTAGTCTAACGGAGTTAGGCACTTCACAGTTTATTGAGTGGGCTTGGAGTGGGTTAGTAGGTATAGGTGTCGGTCAGGAAACGGGGGGCCAAGTCTGCTTCACTTCCGTAGTTGCATCGCTCTGACATAAGAGCACAAACGTTAGTGAGCCATCACAATTATAGGGTTCACACACGTTGTGCTATGTATATATATATATATATATATACACTTTACGCCTTTTAACCCTAAAGCGGGGTAGGCAGAGGCACTTGCTTTATAAACAAATGCCCACGGTTCACCAAGCGTATTTAACCCAACGTGACAGGGGGTGAGTCTATCGCCGTTATAGGGTTCACACACCTTGTGGTGTGCGGGTTTCATCACGATGTTGTCCTTCACCGTACGAGCGTTGCGTTGCGTACATAGGCTCTGAAAGAGAGTCACTATGAACAAGTGTTTGATTACCATCCTGCCTGATGTTAAGCAGCGATGTGGTCTACGATGAAGCATACTTGTTCAGAAGGTACCTATGGATTTCATGTTATGATTTATTGTTATGAATTTCAACCTTAGGCTGTTAAACCAGTGTGCCAAGTCTGATACACGCTGGTAGTTGCATCAAATACACTTGGTTAAATGCATTGATGAACCATGTGCATTTGCTGAGCAAGTGCCTCCGTTTTTAGGATTAAAGGGTGTACAGGGATAATCTATTGTCGTAAATTTTTCATTGATTGATTAATTGATTCATAACCATTTATTGAGTTCAGACGAAACACAATACAAATAAGAATATAAGTAATGTGCTCTTCGGGGCTGGGCGGCAGCAGGAGATCACACCTCGCTACCGCCACCTACAGGGGTTTTACGGGCAGGTCATCTAGGTCCACAACCTTCTCTACCCCCGTTAGGTCTTCTACCCCCGTTTAGTACGACTGATAGGGCGATCTCCGTACGTAAGGTACCTATTCTCTGAGACCCAGGAAATCAACGGATTTGATACCTTTTTGAAGTAATTTTCGTTTCATTCCATGCCTCGAATTAGGCTGTCCATGGAAATTGAAAAAAAAAAAACTTCGGTCAAGTGCGTCAGTGAGTATGTCGGGTCACGGGTATGGTATGGTTCGGTAGTAATTCCTTTCAGGTGGCCCATTCTGAAATAAAAAAAAAAATCTGGCGCAATTAAGCGGCGCGTTGCGTCGTTGCTGCGTCGCAAATTTTGTATGAATAACGCGTCGCGTCGCAGTACCGCAGTAAGCGCAGTGGTCTAACGCCTAAAGACCTTAGTGCAGCCATGTGCTCCTGCAATAAGGGTCTAGGACTTAGTTTCTAGGCCGCAGATAGAATACATATATTCCTTGTAGACTACGGGATCCAGAAGAGGATACTATTTCTTCCCGAGAAGGATGTTGGAGAATAAACGATATCAATTTTTAACAGTTTGAATTCCCTGCACAAAAAACTATGCAACGAACTACCTACTCTTTATTGCAAACTGTACATTATAAAAGGTAAAACTAACAATGGTAAGATGACAAATGGCGACCTTATTGCTAAGTGCCATTTCTTCCAGGTAACCTAATTCATATATAACGGAACTTAACATAGAGTGTAATGGGTGTGTCGAGCATGTTCTAACCTAAAATAATAAGAGTACATAAATATAGGTGTACGTACAAATATTTACGAAAAAACATCATGTTAACAGGTCACAATCCTAAAACAGGTCATTGCGGAGCATGAAAGGCATGACATTGAATGACAGGATAAGGAATAGTGTGATAAGAGAAAGTTGCGGTTTGAAGGAAGACGTAGTGACCAAGATTGAAAAGGGCATGCTTCGGTGGTTTGGGCATATAGAGAGAATGAATGAAAGTCGATTGACGAAAGAGATTTATATGGGTGATGTAATGGGCCGCGTGAGTAGAGGTCGCCCCAGAAGGACATATACAGACCAGATTGGTGATGTCCTGGCCGGAGGTGGCGTGAAAAGTACTCGAAACCGAAGGTCATGTATGAAAAGATGTATGAATGTAGATGAAGCGAAAGGGGTATGTCAGGACCGTGACAAATGGAGATTTGTAGTCTCTGCCTACCCCTCTGGGAGACAGGCGTGAAGTGTATGTATGTATGTATGTATCATGTTAACCTTATACATATTGTATCAACTATATACATATGTATACCCTGATACTGATGTACCAATATAATACATACAACTATAAGCACAAAGTAATCTGACAACATAAGGACATGTTCTTTAAGTTTGGCCTTGAATGATTCAGCTGTTTTCAAACTTCTTTTGTGAAGAGGCAGTTATAATGGAAACTAGCTGACCCGGCAGATGTTGTTTACAATCTTCATTATTAACAGAGGGGAAACACTATTATAATATATAATATGAGCCCTCCTTTCATCAAAATCCGTTGCATAGTTTTAAAGATCTAAACATAAAGACATACATACATAGTGGGAGGTGAGTTTGTTTTAAACTATGCATTGAAAGGAACTTATTTTAAAAACTATGGTTTCCAGTCTGTCCTTTTTATCTCCTTTACACTATAATATAAAAAAAAAGCTATCAGCCAGCTAGAAAGGAAGGAGGAATAGGTAAAATAATGCGGTAATATCAGCTCCCACCTTCACATTAATAAAGCCAGCGGCCTCTAGTGAATTATGTGTTTAATATTTCGGCCTAATACGGAGTGTCTCGTTGAATTATTCCGCCGCCATTTTCTCGCGTTATTACTTAGATATTGCAATACGAAAGGTTATTTTATGCACCTGAAAATGCACTATATCTTGCTGTATTTTTATGTTTATGAGAGCGGGCTGTGTGGTCTAGTTGTCTGATAGCTTGACTAGATACTCAAATAAAAGTTGTGTTTGTTTTTGACCGTATTACCTCCAGTGCACACCGGGGTAAAAGGTGAATTGATGGATTATATGTATGCTTTAGAATTTTTGATTATTGAGCAATGGGCTAGCCAATTATTACAAGTACCGAAAAGAGACGTAGGCAACATGTTTCCGAATGTTAGGTTAACTTTGGAGGGTCTCTGGCCTAGTGCTGGGTACTTGGACTTTCAATTGGGCGGTTGTGGATTGTACCAAACGTGGATTTCTTTTTCAGAGCATATGTATGTGGCGTGCAATTGGAGAGGCCTATGTCCAGCAGTGGACAGATGGGCTGATGATGATGATATTGTATGTAATGCTCATACGGCAAAGAACAACGTCGCGATGACACTCGCATATCACAAGACGTGTGTGGGTGGGTGTGAACAATATATAATTCCCTGTCCCGTTGAGTCCACTCCTTATCACGTTGTTGGGTTTAATATGCTTCGTGGCATTTGCTTAGCTAGTGTCTCTGCCTATCCCATTTACGGTGTGTATTTGAAAGGTATGAATGATACAGGTATATATTAATTTTAATTTTAGAATGCTATCCACCTTTAAAAGTTTTATTATAAAAGTAATATTAGATTTGTGTTTGTTTTCTTATTGATCTTCATGGTCGGAACTAAACCAAATGTAAAAGAGACCAAACGGAAAAACACCAGCTTTTAAACAAAAAAAAAAAGAGTCAAACAAATCGGTTCATCCAGTCAAAAGTTTTGAGGTAACAATCATGAAAATATTAGACGTAAAGAGAACATCCTCCTTTTTGGAGTCGGTTAAAAATACCAGGTATGAAAAGTCTAAGAATATCTTTACAAACATTTGGTTTAATTACTGTAATGTTATAGGGGTACCCAGTTCGAGAAAATTCCTATTTATTCCATTGAACTCTTCAACAATGCCAGTAAACTTTAATTACTTCGTATCAGTTATTGACACCCACACGCTATCGATAAAGACTTTGAATACCAAACAACATGTAATGAAGTAACAATAAGTGGGACTTCTCCAATAAATTAAAAAAAACTGGTTTCCTTAGTTACATCAGATATGATCATTTCGAATTCGGTCGTAAAATGCATTCGGGAGCAATGGTTCCGGGATATCTATACAATGTAAATTTCGCGACAAAATGTATCTGTAATACAAAACGTTAATTAGGTAGTACTTTATCAATTATTTTTATTATATTAAAGTAAAAAATAATTCTATTGGGCGGTGCAATTTCCTTCTGTGTCCAATGCGGGCCCACCGTCTTAGCCAGATCGTCGGCCTACCGTGTGAGCCAGTAAAGTAAAATCCTCCTATGTTCAAAAACAATACTACGTTGAATAAACCAAAAGCCATTCCATATTTTTTAATTAGGTAGGTATAAGATATGTATAATAAAAAATGTAACAAAATATTGCGGGAGCACTTCACTCAGGACTATGTTCGTGAATTTATGTATAACATTCAAATATATTTAAAAAATATGAAACGAGTATTGTTATATTTCTTTTTCACATTCACACAAAATAATTGTGGTTCGCCTTGAACTATAAATGATTTTAGGTACAGACGGCCAATAAGGTAGCCTATCAGTTTTGCTTGCATGTCGGCACATCGTGTGAGCCAGAGCGATACTAAGACGTGTGGCGCGCCTTTCAGGGGATCTGTATGCTGGCATCATGATGGTGGATGGTTATTTCATGATTTCTCATTAAAAAAACAATTTATTTTACTAACCTCGTTTCCGAGAGTGTAATTCTGTCTCTCGTTTGTGAACTGTCATTGGTGAATCGTCTTCTGTTACGTAGTACTTGTACATCGATGTATGTGACCCGCAATATTTGCTCCGGTGTGTATTCATGAGAGACAAACGTAGTGAATAAATTTTAGGGGACATGTGACCTTGAACTGCATGGTATACAATTTGCGTGCATGCTTTCTTCCTACTGTATGGCATATTCCACGTTTAGAAACTGTCTGTACAAAATAAAATAAACTCAACATTTTGCTAATCTTAATTGAACATTATAAGACTTAGAAAGTGAACTTTGTAAGAATCCAACAACCAGAAATTGACTGAAAGACAAATTCAACATTTTGAGAATTCAACCATAAGTGGTTCGAAAGAGATTGGGGTCCAGTAACTGTTTTGACATTGAGCAAAACCGGGTTAGAGGTTTTTTAGCGGTTTGAAAATGTCTACTAGTCGAGATGACCCCTGGAGTTTTCTATACCGGTTCATCGTAGAAGTTCGGGGTCGGAAGGTCGTCGCACCGGTACATCACACAAACAAAAACTGATTCTAGATGGGCTTAGTTTGGTTGGGTAAAATGCCAGTGGCGCTCCCAAATCACAAAGTCCCAGGATCTTTTGGTGCATCGTTCAAAAGTTTGCTACCCTATTCAAGCTAATCGAGTTTTGTTTTTATAGATATAATGCTCCATTGCACCTAAAACAAACACAAAGACAAATAAACATAGTAGAGACGGAATATTCAGAGGCCACTGGCCAAAAGACCCTTGTCGAATCCCGAAACTCTGTTTACATTATTATGCCAGATCGACATCCTTGAGTGAGTACAGTCCATTATCTGGACAAAAGCCTATTCAACTGCACACCACTGATCCGGAGATTCTTCGCACCCTTTGCTCTGCCATTACCGTGGTAGCCACCGTACCAGGAATAGCAGAGCCGCCGGAACTTGGGGCCGTGGCCTTTTTGGACTTATCATGGAGGAAATGCCAATAATCGCCACGCTTGGCAGGCGGGTTGGTGATCGCAGTGTTAAGCTCACAGAGAGCGCTGCTGTCCGTCTTCTGGATGTTTCCCTCGGTCGGTACTTACGACCGTCACGGCGGGAAAAGTTGGGCTGGGGTGGTGACACGTGTATTCTCTTCGACGTCAACACCCGCCTTTTTTATAACACAATGTTAACCAACCTTGGAAGTTCTCGCTCGAGAGTCTGGATCGGGCTTAAAAGGTGATTCGGATAGATCCTTCTATTGTTTATGTAGAGCTTACCGATTCCATTTCAGAAATGATCATTTTTGCAATGACCCCGGGCAAAAAATAACCTCAGTGCACCCCAAACAAACTCGATCGGCGTAAAGATTGTACTCTTTGTAAGAACGGATCGAATATTTTTTCTTTTCGGGTCAGTGACGTATACTTAACCCTTCATCAAACAAAGGCAAGTATATTGCCACTTGACCAACACATACTTTGAACCTTATTGAATGTCTTCACTGGAATTATCTAAAGATTTCAGAGAAGGTATCAAAGAATATAAGGTGTGTAACACTACAGGACACATACCTATTAAAACATTAAAATCTAATTTCACATTGTACATAAAAGCTAGATTGTATGATAAACATCACCCGGGTTTATGTGATAGAGTCGGTAATTAGAATATTAAACGTCAATAGAGTCCAAAATCCATCAGAAAAACACCAAACCTGGTTTGATTAAGGGTTATATGAATTCAGTAGGATGAACAGATACAGAACACTTCGGGGGAATTATATTTCAGGATCACTCTGTATGGTATAACAAGCTTGACACGTACGTCAACTTTGTACAACAAACTTTGTAACATTTTTGTGGCTAAAAAGTATTTTTAAACCGCTAATAATTATTATTCATAGCACAAAAATTCAAACATGAAGTCTTTGCGAGCAATTTTCCGTCAGTTTGCCGAGAAAAAAGAACGACGGACTCTCTTATAAAACGGTTTAAAATTTTATTATTTTCCAGAACTAAATTCATTTTAAAAAAACAGCTTTCAGTATGTAGCTTTATGACCTGCCAGTGTGAAACATAATTAGAAATAGGTACCCAAGTAGCTAACGAGTACCCTTGGTGTTTTGTGCAAATCCTATTAAATAAGGCACTCTTGCTGTGGAGAATCGCCTGAAGATTGGCCTAATTATTCAAATAGGGCGTATTTAAAAACGTAGACTAACCTAACTAATAACGTTGCATTCTAATAGTGAAAGGATTATCTCAAAATAAATCCACTAGTTTTTACGGCAGTAGTAACAAGCAAACCAGCAAAAAATCTTTTCTATTTATCTGTATATGTAATATCCAATGTTCTGGCTGATTCATTCCCCACTCACTCCCTTGACCCTATACCATTTTTCACGGCTGAAGAGGCCTGACAGTTTATTACATTTCTGCATTAGCGCGTCTTTTTCAATACATCTTAAAAATGACCTAACTACAATTTGAAAAGAAATATTGGTCCTACAAAAACTGCGAATTTTTTGCTGAAATATATGTCAATATACTTCATTGTGAGAAAACATCATCAAGTATTGCTCTTCAGCCATGAAAAGTGGTATAGTAAGCTGACATTTTGCACAGGGGTTCCTCATGTTCCCCATGATCTTTACGTGAGATGAGAAATATTTTTTCAAAGCTAGGGGGGTACAAAGAGGGATAGATATTTATATGAGAAAAATGTTAATTTTGGAGATGGCTCTGAAACTTGGTGGTATTATTTTGGAATAGAAATGAACACGGAAACTACGCGAATGTAATCGCAGGGCGTCGAATAGTAATATTATACAATTGAGGACCTAGAAACTTACCTACATTATATCACGATTACTTAATACTTTTGACTACACTTCAAAAATATTACTTATAAGCAGTCCCGCTCTCTGTTAAATCGTTTGCTTACTGGAATAAGCTTTCATCATCCTTGAGTATCAGGAAGTCGTTACTGATCAATGACTCTCCGTCCACGATTCTATCATGAAGAATAATGTAAAATTAAAACCGAATCCACGATAAACTAACACCTTCTCTCAGAAGCACATGACATTTAAATCTTTTTGAATTTATTAATTCGAGACAGGCGAGTATAAATACAGTGTGCTTTTATATTTTTGTATCATTAGTTGTTCAAGCTAGATCTCAATCACAATGGTGAGTGCAATACGAGTCAGAATAAATCGATTAAAAAAAAACATACGCTCAATAAATTTATAAAAAATAATAACCTCTTTTAATTAATAAAGATCTTCTCTCGTGTACGATTACTGGAAATATTTACTTACACGTTGTTTTTGCACATGTCAAGGAAATGCTGAATGATAAAAAAGACAAAACACTAATTCCTCATTAGTAAGGAGATAAGTTTATAATTCTAGGAATTTAAAATACTTTCGCCTTTTCCAGAAATTCCTGGTAGTATTGGCAGTAGCGGTGGCGTGCGCGCACGCGGACGTGTCCCACTTGGTCCGCTCGTCGGGCTCGGAGGCGCAGGCGCCGATCCTGCGCAGTGATTTCGACATCACACCCGAGGGCAGCTTCCAGTACGCGTACGAGACCGGCAACGGCATCGCCGCCCAGGCTGATGGCGTCGTCAAGAACCCCAACAGCGTGAGTACACATACTAACTGTCTAAAAGACTATTGTACTTGTGACATATGACTGAACTACGAACATCGAGTACTATATTTGTATTTGTCTTCAAACAGGAATACCCCGCTCTGGAGCAGAAGGGATCCGTGAGATACACCTCCCCCGAGGGCGTGCCCGTCGACCTGACCTACGTCGCCAACGAGAACGGATACCAGCCCCAGGTAAATATGCACCTAGAACATTGTAATTTTATCGGTCTTGACTGATTGAACTGTGTTTTATGCAAAGTTCTATTGTAGATCCTGGGAAAGCAGTGAGATCATCCCGAAGTACGATACCTATTTGCAGCTTACCCAACGGAAGCAAACATTGTACACGACAAACATTTACAAGTTGTGCTAACATCTGTATCGTATTTCCAGGGCGCCCACCTGCCCGTGCCGCCCCCGATCCCGGAGCAGATCGCGCGCGCCCTCGCCTACATCGCCGCCCATCCTCAGCCCCAGACCCCGGAGAGCACCTACGCCCAGCGCGCGTCCGCCGCCGTTGTCTCTCCATTCAGGGGTTAGATCCTGAAAAGATTACCCACTGTATATAGATGAGGCATACTCGAAAATGGCTTGAATACATACTACCTACGTTAAATAAATTAGATTAGTAATTTCGATACAATTGTATTATTTATACTGTTATCAATTTCACGAGATGAGATGAAGTCGATTGTAAAACAACATCAAAATCTCCATTCGGTTCAACCACTTACGGGAGGATTCAAATGATCAAAGAGGATCATTCTCATCTTCCAATTGTAATTATTGCACTGGGTTGGATGATGGAAAATTTGTGTCTGATTTCCCAAGCTCACTTTAATGTTCAACTTGGTAGAGATTGGAATTAGACGCTATGTGTTCCCAACATGTTACCTAGGGCAAAGCCCGAAGGAATTGCGTCAGGACCCGCCCAAGCGATCATCTCCCTCCGCGGCCTTCGGTGCGGCTGCGTAATGGGACGCAGCCTAACCGTTGGTCTGCGGGCTCAAAAGCGAGCCCGGGACAGCAGTCCCTCTCGGACCGGTCAGTCTGCATCATTCTTACCCAGTGGGTTCCTCTTAGCTTCGCCGAGTGCCCCTACCCGGCTACTAAGCCCAAGGGAACCCATAGACGGGGTTTATAATCTACACTATCGCAAGTGTCCCCAATTTGTATGGCCCTCTGGCCGTAAAGATATAACTAAGAAGTGCATGGTGGAGTTTATTTATAAGAGCCGTGGGCATTGGGGCTGCTAGTGAATTTCATTAGGCTCAATATTGTAGAGCAACAATAAATGTAGATAGTAAACATACTTGTAAAATCAGACTCGTCGTAGAGGCAGAGGAAATATCGGACTACATTTTTGAATGTAGTCCGATATTGCCATACCATTGGAATGCCAAGCAGTAGTAATACGTAGGTGTTCCACCTGGGGCTCGGACTATCCCTGCAGAATATCGTCAAGGACGTGAAATACGCTACGGTTCTTTGAGGAGCTGGGGTGGTTATATATATAGTAGCCCATCCAAATCATGCTCAATATGCGCATTGAACTTCGAGCCGAGAAAACGCCTGTATCATCTACAGACTCTAGTATCATTATGCTGAACTTCCTATTGTCAACAGATAACTTACTTGAAAAACGACAGACGTGTTTTGTTATTTGAAACTTGTTTGACGCGAAGATTGATATTTAATGCATAACAAAATGTCAGAAGCATCAAATATTCTTCTTGATATCTCACCATGTGATACAATATGTCATGAACCGTAATGCTGTCGTCATAAGATTGATTTTTAAATAAATATCAAATCTAAATTTAAATATTATTATTACGGTTACAAATGTCACACAATATTGTCAAATATCATAGGTCAGCCTAAAAATGTGTTCTATTTCTGTGTAGTCTTCTAACCTAGGTAGGAATTATTTAGTTGTGGCCGCCAGGACATTTCGTCCGCGTAATTCTATAGAATTACGCGGTTCTATGCCAGAAATCGAAAAAAAATATGTGTAGGCAGAGCAAAGTGTAAGGCTCTCATTTTCTCAAGGAAGTGTTATTACTCGTGGGATCCACGCTAAGCATACTTTACTTGGCAACCGGATTTTGCATTGGTATTCGGAGTCCAATTATCAAATTATGGGCTACTTCAGAATCTATCTATGAAATGCAATCTAGTGTGGGAAGCTTATCCAAAGTGGGAAACCCCATATATGCTATGGGTTTCGAATTCCATAACGACGATGGACCACCACCTATCACGTCGTAAATAATAAGGAATAGTTACACAAAGCCTGTAACTTAGCCACTTCCTAAGGCTCTGGCTGTCCTGCTGGGACTAAAAGACATAATCATCCAAAATACTATGATTAGAACGTTTATAAACGAAAATCTATCGTGTATGGAATACTGCTCTTTGGGATGGATTAGCAAAATACTAGCTTGAGACTCTGGAGGTAATAGAGAGGCGTTCTAAAATGCTTATAGGTGACGACAGGCTGTTTGATGCTCGGCTACAAAGCCTAGAGCATCACTGCAAGGTTGCAAGCCTATCTGTATTCTATCGGGTGCATTTCAGATAATGTGCTACGGATATGGATAGCTTAATACCCCCATCGCGCTTTTACAATAGGACAACGGCAAAAAGTAATCCATACCATCTGGATAAATCATACACACAAACCAAACGGTTTGTGTCTACTTTCATAGTGCGAACCGCCAGGATATGGAATGACAGAATCTGTGTTTCCTGCTCATTATAGTCTGGAGATCTTCAAGTCGCGGGAAAATAGAAACCTAATGAAGAAGTGTGCTCCATCGTAGACCACATCGTTGGTTAACATCAGACAGGATGGTGGTCAAACGCTTGTTCAACGCGTTTTAATAAAAAAAGTAATCTTTTGACACACCTACAGCTAAGCCCCACTATATAAGTAAGTAACCTAGGAGCGCTGTTGCTAAGCGCAAAAAACTAGTTAATTATTTATTGTATCAAACACAGGTCATCTACTATTAGTGCTCTGTAAAAATATCAAAGTGCAACCCGCAGTTCTTTAGTCCTGTGGCATTTAAATGTTGTTTTTTTATAGTGCAGTTTTAGATAAATACAGATGTGTTTAATTAAATCCTATCATTAGTCGTTGCCGATCTCAATCACAATGGTGAGTTGATAAGCATTTGAAGTTCTTTAAAATATTAAATAAATAAATCATTGTTTCGTAAAAATGTTTGCGGTACTATTTCCAATAAATTTTGAGTGTGTTGCAAAAAGCGTTTCTTGCTTGTGACTTCGTTATTTTTGTGTCTATAAAAAATGTGAAAAAATATTCAAAGACTGACGTTTTTATCAATGAATATGGTTAAAAAAGAATGTGTCAGAATCCTATGAGGTGAAGATTTTTGTCTCTTACCTACAAAAGGCTTACCTAGAAAAGAGCTATAAACAATATAATAAGACCAACTGGGCTGGTGATGCGAGCAACGGAAGAGTGTTGGTGACAACGTGGGCTGCGAGCTAAAGGCGGATCTGCGAGTATTGTGGACAGAGGGAAATGGTAGATGCGAGAAGGAGATCTTCAGAGCCCTATATACGTCTCGGGTATGCCAAGATCGAAGTGGGTCATAAATCAATGCTTTTCTGTTTCGCTCTAGAAATTATTGGTAGTAATCGCCATGGCAGTGGCGTGCGCCCACGCCGACGTGTCCCACGTGGTGGGCTCCGGGGCGGAAGCGCAGGCGCCGATTGTACGCAGCGACTACACGCTCACACCCGAGGGCAGCTTCCAGTACGCGTACGAGACCGGCAACGGCATCGTCGCACAAGCTGACGGCGTCGTCAAGAACCCCAACAGCGTGAGTACACACTCTATACTTTGCTAGACAAATGATAAAGCAGCAAATGAAGAGCGTCTGTGGTCCAGTTGGTCGGACCCTTGACTTGTAACCGGAAGGTCCCGGGTTCGAGTCCGGCTACTGGACGTGTACCAATGGGACTCTTTTTCAGAGCTATGTACACAACGCAACGCTCGTACGGTGAAGGACAACATCGTGATGAAACCCGCACACCACAAGGTGTGTGAACCCTATAACGGCGATGGGCTCACCCCCTGTCCACGTTGGGTTAAATACGCACGGTGAACCGTGGGTACTTGCTTTAGCAAGTGCCTCTGCCTACCCCTCTTTGGGATTAAAGGCGTGAAGTGTATTTATTTTTTATTTTTACAAATGATAAATGAATGAACACTTTATAAACTATACATAAAACCAGCATCAATACTGATCAGACGTTGGCACTTGGCAGACACAGACTTTGTAAGGAAATCTTCCAGATTATCAGTATAAAGGGAGTACAAGTCTATCATACCAAAATTGCAGGTACAAGACACAAGGTTAGTTTTAGTCATCAAGGAGCTACTTTTATATTCATGGTACCATGTGATCGGAGAAAAAACGTATACTAACGATTCAAGCCAAGTCATTGAGGGTTGAAACAAGACCCAATTACTAAGCTTCGTGTGTACCCGCTGCTAAATGGCTGCTCCATAAATAAAAATAACAAAACTTTCCTCGATGCGCGAGTCCTACTCTCATTTCGCTGTTTTTTTAACAACATGTCAATAGAATAAAATATTCAATAAATATTTATCTTATAGGAATACCCCGCTCTGGAGCAGAAGGGATCCGTGAGGTACACCTCCCCCGAGGGCGTGCCCGTTGATCTGACCTACGTCGCCAACGAGTTCGGATACCAGCCCCAGGTGATTACCACATATCTACATATCTTCTATAGAGTTCACATTATTGTTAGATAATGTCTTACATCCATAATAATGATCATGATTTAAATTATCTGGAAGAAATCGCTATGAGCGATAAGGTCGCCTTTTGCAATTTTTCCATTGTATTTTTTTACCTTTGAGGAGGAGAATATCAAAACCGCAACTTTTTCTTAACGAATTTCGTTTAACATGTTGAATCGCACCATCATGGAGAAGAAAAGTTAAACAAAACTGTGTAAATTAAAGGGTTTAGGCCTTATTAAAGGGTTATCAAAAACGATTTTATTTTTCAAAATCGCATGTATCATCATTTGAAGAAATGTTCCAGGACTCACAAGCTTTTAACTGATTTCTGACAAATTATAAAAAGTGGATATGTTGTGGTTTTGATATTCACCTCCTCATTTGTAATGTACAAGTATGCAATAAAGAGTATATTCATTCATTCATTATTCATTCATTCCTTCATGATCATACTTTTTCCATACATCCTGAATATTATGCTAAATGGGATCTAAGAGGAAGCATGAACTCCGAAGGTTTTGTTCACCCCATTATGTATTATGGTGAACACCATTACAAGTTCATCGAAAATGTCAAAGTACATAATGCGCAGAAAAGACAAAAGGTAAACTGTAGTCCAAGCCTGAGAGGTAAACATGCATGAGTGAATGCGTTTAGGTAAGTATGTGCATAAAGAAAATATTGTCGTCAACAAAGATTGTTGAGTAATAAAGTCAAGTATTTCAAGGGTACCATTTTGTAACGGAGAAGATTAATATTATGTCGTGTGACGGAATCTACAACAATATTTTCTCCATCTGGCTCGATAAATTTTAAAAGCACGAGTATTTCGTAACAATAATGTTTCCGTATTGATATCCCTTCCTCATAGAGCAATAATAGCTGGTCACTAATGATTGCCATGACCAACATAAGATACTTGTAGAAAGCATGCAAACGTCTACGACTGATGACTGTACATTGTCTTGCATCATAATTCTTGCACAGGTTTTCCTTAAACTTGTGATAAATTTAGTTGACCAATTTGCGCCCACGATGCCACACAGATCGATCGAAGTTGATTGGTTAATTCTATACGTTAAAACATGCTATTGATGAACAAAAAGCAAAAATAAAAAACGTGCTGCAATCTGAATAAAGTTACAATTTAAGCTTCGAACGTAGTTCCCAAACTTCCTTCCTGAATAAAATATTTTAAAATATTAGTCAAAATGACGCGATTTATAGTCTCACTTAGACCGGGTCATTTCTAGATGGTCAACATGAAATTAACCCTATTTGGTGGTGTCAACTTAATACCTATCAGAAAACTGAGAAAAGGAAATGGGGCTCTGCATAAACGAATGTTTGCTATTATTTAACATCCAACAAAATAAACTGCACTACTGCCACTAGAGGCTTAGATGCAAGTTATCGGAAACTCAATTCCATCACTTTTTATTTTATCAGAATATGGACAGAAACTTTACTGTATTATGTAGCTACTTCATGGGAAAACATATTTTTCTTCGTGCATTGCATTCATCAGTTTGAAAGCACTCAACTGCATTGACTGTAAAGCCTTTCAAAAGCTTAAATTTATGCACAATATCCTGTGAAACTTTCAAAGTTCTCATATGTTTTGGAACGCTTTAATTGTGTGTATATTGTTATAAGTTGCAATATCGTTATGTAGTACTAATACATTAATTATGTACTATTTTGTGTACAGGGTTCCCACCTGCCCGTGCCGCCCCCGATTCCGGAGCAGATTGCTCGCGCTGTTGCCTACATCGCCGCCCATCCTCACTCTGAAAGTCACTAGGATCCCATCTGCATCGTCCGTAGCGATACTATTACATAAGTTTGTACAGGACTTTTACTTATTACTTGAATAATAATTCTGTCTTTCTCTAGACAATCACTTAGAGTGGGATAGAACTATACATTTACAGGATGTCAAGATTATTCTAAATGCTAATAAACTCTTCTTCCCTTCACATTATGTTGATGTATAGATGTGTTAAGCCGTTTGAAAAGTTTTGGTTTGTCAATTTTGTTATAGGTTGTTATAATTTTGACTGATCTTATTCTAAAAATTGACAAATCAATGACGAAAAAGGACCAGTTGAAAGAAAAAAGTTTGCTTCAGACCTAGAAATGTGTTCGCAAAGAATAAAAGGGTCTGATTTAATCCAAAGAACTTAAAATTTCTTGACCTAAGTTTGTTTACTAAATCTTATTCATCAAATAAGGGCAGAAGAAACTTTTGGAATTTGTGAAATATTTGTATTTTCACGCAATAAAAGTTTACGTGCTCAAGTCTTTATTTGTTTTTATAATACTAACTGTACTTGTACAATTTTTATTTCTTTATACGAGGAAGGAGGGCCCTAGGAAATGGAAAGGATAATACCGGTAGAATGTCAACCAAAGACCAGAGAGGTCTTTTGACTTAGACAGTAAACTTTTTGAAGTCAAGATTATGGAACTTATTAGTATTAGATTATTTACTACTTAGATTATTTTGTTGTCAATCATATATGTATAAGTTACAATTTGAACGCAAGAAAGTAACTCAGCTCACGATACCAAAATTACATCTCCCACGGCATCACCACCAAAAACCAAAAATGAAAATAAACCTATTTTTTTAACCGACTTAAAAAAAGGAGGAGGTTCTCAATTCGACCGTATATATGCTTTTTTTTTTTTTTTATGTTTGTTCGCGGATAACTTCGTCGTTTATGAACCGATTTTGAAAATTCTTTTTGTATTCGACAGGGTTTACTTTCAAGATGGTCCCATTAAAATTTTATCTAAATTGGTTCAGTACTTTAGATTTAATTTTTTTATGTTTGTTCGAGGATAACTTCATCGTTTATGGACTGATTTTGAAAATTCTTTTTGCATTCGATAGGGTTTACTTTCAAGATGGTCCCATTAAAATTTTATCTAAATTGATTCAGTACTTTAGATTTATCCCAACTAACAGAATAAGAACTAACGAAGATGTCATCTAGATATCATTACCAAGCAATGTCGCATTGTAGGTACTATGATTTATCCATGCATGTTCAACACTGCATTACAAAAACAAAAAGTAAAAATAAAAGTCTTAATTTTTTTTTCTTCTTCTTTTCTCCTTGAGCATCCTTGTTCGGTCGACCCATCACTCAAAATCGTAAAATAAAATAGTTTTAACAAAGAAAGAACCGACTTCAACCCGTAAACTAAAAAGTAAAAAATAAATTTATTTCTTACAAAGTAATACGTATTTTCATTTAAGTTGTTCAATAAAAATACCTGATTACATAATTATTTTAAAATATTGAAGTCGGTGCCAAGTAAATACTACAACAAGCTAACTAAGTAATTACAAACTACTTAAATAAATCAAAACGATAACAGTATGAGAAAAAAATATGAATCGATACTAACCTAATATACCTGCTAACTATGAATATAATCGTCAGAAAGATTGATAAAAATATTGTTTTACTTGGCACCGACTTCAATATTTTAAAATAATTATTTAATCAGGTATTTTTATTATTGAACAACTTAAATGAAAATACGTATTACTTTGTAAGAAATAAATTTATTTTTTACTTTTTAGTTTACGGGTTGAAGTCGGTTCTTTTTTTGTTAAAACTATTTTATTATTATCTTTGTATGAATGGCAAGCTGATCGATAAGTATTCTGAAGAGACGACAAAATGTTTTTCTAAGATAAGGACCTTTAGAAAAAGTTGTTTGGTATCATGATGATTATCTCAAGATTCGCCACTAAGTTTTTGAACGAAGCAGACCATTTAAAATGCCTATTACGAAGGTCTATTTATTATTTTTCTTGCAGTACCTACTGAAGTCTGAAAAATTGTCAATTTTCAAAACTTATACGGGCCAAGTGTTGTTAGTGAATTTATGCACCGAGACAGACGTGCCTTTTGATACAACTATTTATATTAGAACATTCACAGTAAATCAAAGAAAACAGTAATTGATTGAATTAGATTGATCATTGACTGTATTGTCTCTGAAACCGTATGTAAGGATACTAACAACTCTTTTGTGAAATATTTATATACTCGTATTAATTTATACTAGTTTTTCCAATATATTTTCTTATCTGCTATTATACCTATGCATATAAATCTTCCTCTGTCTACTAAAGAAAATGCGTTCCGTAGTGTTAGATCTAAGCATACCTAGGGACACAGCGGGAGGACACTTTGTTTTCTATTAGATATGCACTGTTATTTTTTATGCTTTCCTGTGTTTCAGGACTTCATTGATCTGGTAGAGAACGTGATAAACACCTACAAACTGTAAATATCATTCAAGAGAGGTCATATGTTAAAGATAAACATCTTGACCAATCGTGACCAAAGACGTATGAACCCAACAGGTTAATCGAAGAATTCACCTTGTGTTGAATTTACGACCAAATTTACTCCAAGGAGATTATTGCGTTGTAAGCAACCTCTACTAAAAGTGAAATTGGCGAATTAAATTGACATTAGGGAAAGGTGACTTGCTAAAAGTACATCTCCAGGAAAAAAATGTTTTGTAATAAAAGTATACCTTTTGTTTGTATTTATAATTATTTATTCTAACTAAACAACTTCAAGCAATACTCAGTACGTTTATATACAGGTGGATATTCATAATCATCAGCATCATGTTTACTTCTTGCCAAATGCGGAGAAAGCGTTAGCGGGCGCGCGTCGGGCGAAGGAGCTCTCCTGGGATTGGGGCGGCGGATGGGCGGCGATGTAGGCGAGGGCGCGCGCGATCTGCTCCGGGATCGGGGGCGGCACGGGCAAGTGGGCGCCCTGGGGACACGACACATACGTCAGTCACTCAATGGTACTAAAATATTGTTTATTCAGAAAAAATGTTATATTGCAAACTTTTGAAGTTGCAAAACGTTTTCAGGTTCTGTTAGGTAAGCTGCACATTGGTATCCCACATCAGGATAATCTTACAGATTTCCTGTGAAATAGGATATACTGTGGGATTCAGCGTGAAACACAGTTCATCATAACGAAAAATAGAATTGTCCATGAATCATATTTACCTGGGGCTGGTATCCGTTCTCGTTGGCGACGTAGGTGAGGTCGATGGGCACGCCCTCGGGTGAGGTGTACCTCACGGATCCCTTCTGCTCCAGAGCGGGGTTTTCCTGTTTGCGGACATATACAGTTATTACACTTACACTTACAGCAATCTTATGTTGGTAGTTGGTTCATGGCACAAGTACAGCTATCTCGGAATGTTAGAACGTATACTCACGCTGTTGAGGTTCTTGACGACGCCATCAGCCTGGGCGGCGATGCCGTTGCCGGTCTCGTACGCGTACTGGAAGTTGCCCTCGGGTGTGAGGTCGAAATCGCTGCGCAGGATCGGCGCCTGCGCCTCCGAGTTCGACGAGCGGACCAAGTGGGACACGTCCGCGTGTGCGCACGCCACCGCTACTGCCAATACTACTAGGAATTTCTGGGAAAGTAGAATTTATTTTTAAGTCCTAGGATTACTTGTAAGTATGTCTTCTTCAAGCCTGCTGGCTGGTCAGGCCACTTCAATGTCAGGGCATCCATTGCTGAGGCTTGGTAACATTTCGCGCCGACAATTTAATTAAAAATTTCCAAATCTGTTTTGCTATTTCATATCTTTCATGTCATTGGAATATTTGTCACAATTTATCATCACAATTACACATCGTGGAAATGTTTTTTATTTTATTTTTAAATACGTGTAGAATTATTAAGTTTGTTTGCTCCGTGTGGAACTCACCATTGCGACTGAGATCTAGCTTGGACAACTAATGATGTTACATATGAGCCGGCATTCTGTTTTTATACCCATTTACGCCCGTCACGAGATGATCATTTAAAATTTAAATGTCACACTGCGATACATTTCAAACGTTTTTTGAAATGTTGTTATTATGAAAAAATAAATAAGGCAGTTTGACATAAATGAACTATTTTTTTTTGCTTAAATCGTACGATTTCTATGCATATTTTGGACAAGTCTAGTTAATGAGAGGTTAAAAGTGTCTGAGTTTCCGGTTCTATTCTAGGCATTATGCAGGGCGCGTAACTAAATACTCAATATATTTATTTGCGTTCTACAATGATTGGTAACAATAACAGATGGTATAAATTACTTTTTTGATGACCTTTTTGATCCTGGTCGACATAGCAAAATGATGTAGAAGAGCAGAAGCTACAGTTTCAAATCTATCAATACTTAAAATTATTTCCTTATTGGTACTTACTACCCCAGCTAATTGCGATCATCTTATATATATATCATACATAACCTACTTAAATACTTATATGTACTTATTTCTTTAATTTATCCGTAAAATATTCATTTACACTATAATATCTTTTAGATATTAGGAGTTCTTCGAGTTTAAATCGCAACCGATTACTAAAGTTGAGCAACACTGGGTACGGACAGCCTTTCGATGGGTGTCTTTACGTGGGAACGTTTCGGACGTTTCCGTGCTTCGGATATGTTGAGCCATGAGTATATGGGTAATGTGTGACAGCTAGAGGTGTTTAAACGTGTAAAGTGGTTGTGACCAATTACTTGATACCGGCCTTTCTTTTACGCACTGGTTCAGGGGTTGGATGGGCGTCACTTCGAGAATGACCACACTAGTCAAATCTTAGAAAGGGCTAAACTTAATTATTTTTATGAAAAAACAATTTCGAGTAGTTCTATGAATTGGTTATTATATCTTTTTAAGCGATTTCAAAAAGCAGTAGTTTTCTATTCTGCCGTATGTATGTTTGTTTGCCGATAATTCCGTAATTTATGAACCGATCGAACGATGTGAACATCTTCTCTTCTCTTTACGGTTCTTTGTTAACCACACCACCAAGACGATACCTCCCAAGGCCAAGTAATATTGGATTTACAATACAATAGTAGAAAATTTACAACAAAAATTGAGCTCTGAGCCGAGAGATGTCTTAGGGGTGTCGTTTCAGTAGAACAATGAACTCTCTATACTCAGAAGTCTAGAAAAGTCTTTTGGGAAAAGAAAACTCCAAAGTGTCTTATTGGTAGGATTACGGGGTAACAGTCCAGCTTTTGGTACCTACAACGCACCCACCCTTCCCCTGATTAGATTAGACATATTAAAATCGTTAATCCGTCATCTTTTTAAACATTGTTTTGAAACAAAATGATAAAGTAAAAATACCTGCTTAGTAAGTAATTTATTTTCTGAATTTCCACACTTAACTTTATCGACTATCCTTAAAATTAAAATTAATACGTTCTTTTCCGCTTCGTAACATTCAAATCAAATCAAATCATTATTAGAATTTTCACTTAAATGGTTAACAATGACCTCCACTGTAGGTAGTCCTGAGTTGTGGGGTCCTTCTATGCTTCATTACTTTACATTACATTACTTCCTTCTGCAGTCATTGTAGTCTTTTGGTGGCGCAATCTGGTAAAAACTTAAAACTGGGTTGGGAATAGGATTCAACATCTACCATGTTGAATATATAATATAAATATTACCTACTTACTATACATAAATAAAATATAATATACGTGAAGTATTAGGTACATAGAATAAAGTTCTTCTCTTAAAATATTATTGGCTATGTATTTCGAGAAGTTTTTTTTATATTACTCAGGTTTCAGATTAAATACAGAGCTGTTATATGGTTGTTTTCCAATGTTTCCAGCTCCCTCCTGTAATTTTGAAAATCACATCTGTTCTTAGCCTTCTAATTCCTTCAAATATGACCTGTTTCAGTTTAAGACTTTGCCACCACCACTCTTTATTTTATTTGTATAAGAAATTAACGAAGCTTAATCTACCCTTCATCCAAGAGTTTAAGCGACGATGCCAACCTTTCAATGGATAATAGATTGAACAGATACTTGAAATTGTAATTGGCCAGTTTCTAACTAAAAGTTTGAGAGATTTGTATGCCTAGGTGATATTTTAGGCATAACGCGATGTAGCCTGTGCACGGATGTATAAGTACCTACTGAACAAGTGTGCTCCATCGTAGACCACATCGCTGCTTAACATCAGGCAGGATGGTGGTCAAACGCTTGTTCATAGTGATTAAAAAAAAAATCTCAAGATACAGTCAAATACATCCTTTAGACATACAGGCCAATAGGCATAAAGATAATGTGACATGACGTTTCGGCATAACGCGAGGAAGAGTCCGCGAAAAGGTGTTTAGGACGTTCGACTCTGAAAACCGTACACTTAAAAGAATCACACCTTTCTTCTCTAAGCACAAAAAATAAGGCATTAATTCAATAACAAAAGTTCAAGGGAAATGGATAACTATAAACATAAAGTATAAATCAAAATAGATGTGACAATTTAATCACAGATTAAAAAAAAAAGTTGCCCAATACACTGCATGTGGATTTATTTCATTCGAGAACATGTTCTATTATAACTATCGATAGCGCGATCTATTACTACGTTGATATAGTTTTATTTAAAACTTTCGAACGTTTAATTCGTTCCTGTGCTATTTTCGGGATAAAATTACACAATATTCGTATATCGTGTAATTTTATGAGCTGAGTATATCGATTAATTAAACGATATACTCAGCTGCTAACGGTAAAATAATGAAGAGTTTTATATTCTTATATTGCTTTATAAAAACAATCTGTCAAACATAGTTGAAAACAAAAGAAATTCAACTACTTTATCCTATAATTTGTCTTCGGATTCGCTCTTTTGTTGATTTTTTGACGTGATAACGTCGATATCATAACTCGATACTACGGGCTGCATGCACGAAAAAGATGACGTCATTGTCCCGTTCCGCAAGCAAGTGTACTACTACTACTGCAATGTTTGACGTTGTCACGTCAGACTACCGTCTATTCTACAGATAAACATTTTTTTAAATGAATTCTCCTCATTTTTGATATTGGTCCATTAATTAGTATTTAATTTTTTTTATTCGTTACTAACTTACAAATATGAAAAGAAACATGTTGCGCCGATCCCACCTAGTGTGGGATAAGGGCAGGAAAATTATGACTGACTTACAAATATATGTATATAAATATTTCTTCTTTAAATTACTAGTGTTGAGTTAAAAAAAAAACGCGACATCTACACCCGATGCAAATGGAGGATCTACAACATTATCTGATGCATTTAAACAAGGCTATCCGCACACGACAAAAATAAACGATGTTTTAAAATAAACATTTGAGTAGGGACGTGAAAATATTTTAGTACTAGCTGTACCGCGCGGTGTCACTCGCATTTTTTCGTTCCCGTGGGAACTTGGGGATAATATTGAACTCTCCAGAGGACAGGCAACAGCGTTCTCTGTGGGTTAAACTACAACACCATAGCGACCGCCAACCCTGCCAAGCGTGGAGATTATTGGCATTTCCCCCCCAAATGTTCATGGAAATCATTGGGGAGACCCTCGTCCAGCAGTGGACATCATGTGGCTGATGATGATGATGATGGAAAACGGAAGTGAAGAAGTATTTTATTACGTTAGAACTTACTGTACCTCTTCTTAATTATTTATTTATTTAATAATTTACTGCACTAATAGTGCAAAGAATGGACTTAATACTAAAGTATTATCTACCAGCCATTCAAACTTTTAATTGTTATTGTCTTATTTAACAGATACATCTAAATCATATAAACTTAATTTACCATCTGTGTAATAAACACCGATTAATTATATTAAATTCAAGGGAAATATGACTGGCGGAAGTTGGATGTGAGAAGCCGAAAGCAAATCGCAGCGGCGTTCAATTGGAGAGGCCTATGTCCAGCAGTGGACAAGTATGGGCTGATGATGATGATGACGATGAAAGGGAAATAAAATAATGATAGGAGAAAACTACATCCGGTCGCCAGCAAATTAAAGAATTGAACGTGAGCGAGCAGCCTAATACACCGAACGAAACCAGTTTAGGCTTCCACGTCTTGTCTGTTTTAAATTTATAATATTAACAGTACGAGTATGTCAATGCTAACATTTGGTAATGTACCACCCACTTTGTCTATGAATATAGAGTTTACGGCCGTTCAGACAATAACTTGTTGAAAAAAACCGACCTTTGATCTGTTATAAAAGTTCATTTCTGTTAGAAGACCTCGGATTTACTGTGGTTGGAATTGTACATATTTTTTTTTATTTTATTTTAATTGGAGCAAATGACAATATTATTCAAATTAGCCGTAGAACCGGTGACCGTAGGGGTAAAGGAGTTCTCGAGTGGAGACCGCGTCTCGGCATACGGAGTGTAGGACGCCCTCAGGACTATCTGTGGACTGACGATTTGCGCAAGATGACTGGCGGAAGTTGGATATGAGAAGCCGAAAGCAAATCGCAGTGCGTGCAATTGTAGAGGCCTATGTCTAGCAGTGGACGGATATCGGCTGATGATAATGATGATTAAATGGTAATATTTTTGAAATCGTATAAATTCTTATAAGGTGGAGGTAAATGGTCAACACCAGGACAAATTTCTGTAGAGATGATGCTTTTGTTGACTTTATTTAACGTTTGACTCCAAAACTTTGCCTACCTCGCTTTGGGATTAAAAGGCGTGAAGTGTATTTTTTTGACTCCAAGAATGTATTGAAAAAGAATCCTTTTTAAGCGACTTTTTAAGTAGATAAAAGAATAAGCGGGCGGTTAGACCTGGTTGAAGTCATTCATTTTTTCTTTAAAATTATTAGAGGTCACTTAAAAACACCAATAAAATATTAAGACTTTTTTGGTTTTTCATGGATGCCACAGTCGAAACTGAACCAAGTTTAAATGGGTCAAACGGAACGCGCTCTATCGAACAAAAAACAAACCAAATCGGTTTACGGGTCAAAAGGTTTGATAAAAATACAAAAAATAAGTACATTTATACAGTCTTAATTGAAAACCTCCTACTGTTTTAAAGTCAGGTGAAAAGTGACCAATTTGTAAACGCCTAGTACAGCCGGTCACAACCTCCGAATTACACGTTTAAGGGACTAAATTATCTTATCATACGAACGAAATTATGCCGTAACATGTCATGTCACGCGACTCCCAGAACTTAATGTTACCGGTAGCAGATGATACTAGTAATGACTTAATTAGTATTGAATTCTCCACGTACTTTTCTTTCATCCGCCTACCCCGCTTTGGAATTAAAAGGCGTGAAGTGTATTTATTTCTTAATTTACTATTCTTCCATCCACGAGAAGTGAGACAATGAAATTCAAAATACGACACGGAATTGAACAAAAGGGTCTAAATGTTTTTATTAATAAACAATATGCTGTCACTTATAAAACGGTCTACTGGAACTGGTTATTTCGTATTTGACAAACAACTGACAAGTTCATCATCATCAGCCACATGTCGTTGGGAGAGGCCCTCGTCCAGCAGTGGACGTCATGTGGCTGAGGACGACAACGTTATTGTATATGTTACAAATGAAATACTATCTACCAAATTATAGACCATGAAGGATACAGAAATATACAACAAAACATTCTTATATCTAGATTGCTTCAAGGTACTATAATACACATGCCAGTTAGTGGCATAATTTTGCAGCGATTCCCGTAATATTTTTGTTCTTATTACAATCGAAGCTTCGAGATATTTAACGCATTGGTGGTTAATAACCGTAATAGCCCGAAAAGCATGCCACTAAGTAGCATGTCTATCAGTACCTTTAGACAATGAAAGAAGAAACGTACTTAAAAAAAACGTACAATCTCAATTATCTAGCCAAACAAGTAGTCTAAAAACATAACTAGCTCATAGTATCCATTCACGACAAGGTAGAAGAACCGACTTCAACCATTACCAGACTTCCGCCCATACGATTTTGTAAAGTTCCCCTCGATGTATCGGGTTTGCTAACATCAAAACACTGATTTCCTTATCATAGGACTACCTTGGAAATATATATAAATAATAATATAAGTCGTACATATCCGGTCATGAGTACAAATGAAAAACGAAACGGAAGCACGCGCCATCTGCCGGCGACAGCCATGTTTGACACCCGCCTTGGAACTGTCCACGTTTTGTTTGCATAAGCTAAGTTTATTTTGTAATTTTAATTAAAGTGTGAACTTTAAGTATAGTATTTCTATTTGCTTGATTTTCCACGAAGCTCGCACCATGTTTTATAGTTCTCAGCCTACTCTGACATATATAATATTCTTTCCAACAAAAAAAAAAATGAAAATCGGTTCATAAATGACGGAGTTATCGGCGAAGAAACATACATACAGTAGAATTGATAGAGACTATTTTGAAGACGTTACAAATATATTACGACTAATTCATAGAACTATTCGATATGCGCATGAAATTTTCATAAAATATGTCCCTGGGATCACCTCGGGAATATTTTCTTTCAACCAAAAAAAATAATAATTAAAATCACTTCATTAACGACGGGGCTACTAGTACCCGCGAACAAATACACACATCAAAAGTGTCTAGGAATCTAGGACATATTTAGCTCTAAAAAAAATCCAATTTATTTAATAATTAATATTACCAATGCCTGTATCAATGACTTATCACCACATTTTGAATAAATTATGAATGAATTCAGTTTTTGTAAAATATAATCTTGATTGCAATCTTCTAAAATGTACTTGATCCCTAGACACTTTTGATGTGTGTATAAAAAAACAGACTAGTACGATCGAATTGAGAAAGACTTCTGTTTTAAAGTCGCTTAAAATTTACTTTCTGTTGAAAATGTGAAGATTCGCGGCTACATTTAGCATAATTCACCTATCATAGGTAGGTAGGTCCACCATGTTGACTTGTGTATTTATCGAAAGAGGAAGTTTTTAATAAAAAAAAACAAGCCGACCCGTTTGACCTAGACAAATGCATACATTTAATTTAGAGCACCACGGAACAACACAATGTTGCATCTTTTAATCATGAATAAGATTATTACGCTAACGTGTGATTAAGTGTTCCGGTTTTACGACCTTGATCTCTAAAGCGATGACTCCGTAACCTATTGAATAATAAATTATCTATCAAATTATTATGCATAGTATAATGTACCTGGAAGTTATATGCAGTTAATTGTTTTTTTTTTATAATATATTTAACTAAGCCTGATGTTAAGTATCGCGTTCGATCAAGAGATAGCTGAGAATGAACTCTCTTTATTGGCTTAGGTATATACTCGTAAAATAATAGGAGGTCCTCAGAAGGCCTTTTTTACATTTTACTGAGGTAGTCTACATACATGTACATTTTCCAATGCATTAGTTTACGTGGTTCGGAGAGACCAACAAAAACAATTGAAATCAAATTATCATTAACCCCTTTCTTAAAGCCTAAACACCATACCCGTCCACGATCCCTAAATTATTTGGCGGTTTCGTACCACGATTAGGTTGCTCGGTAATCGCAAAAAAGACCGGTGGCCTAACGCGCTGTGTTCGATGTGTAGGCCTTTTACACTTACATCGTACATGTTTTCATATCAGCTCTACAGTTTTGGGGACTCATGAGTAGAGGTGGCTTCACAGAATCCTGAATCTTTCACTATATCATCAATTTTGAACTGAACCTACTCGTTAGTAAAATTCAATTAAAAAAAATACACTTTGTAGCACTAAAACGATTAAAATCCTGGCCTCGTTTTTTAAAGCCAATTAAAAATATTCAGCCAAAGAGCTCAATTAGACGCAATTCAATTTGAAGATATAAAAAGGTTAGCTAATTAGTATCCAGTCAGAAGCTGCATGTCGGATAATGAAATAGGGCTTATCTCAACAAAAGCTGACAAAGGTACCTTGTTACTTGCAGTAAAGAAGTAAAAAAAAATACACAGAGACAGAAGTAATACTTTGAGCTTGTTGGTAATTTTTGAATGAGATTTCGAAATTTCTTGCACGAATAGTTCATTATTATTAACAACCATCGTAACAAGTAGATATCGATTGCCTCTGCCTATTCGGCTCGGCAATTTGTGTCTCGTTTTCACCCAATAGTGGTATATAATAATCTCTGTCTATCCCTCTGAGGCGTGACATGATATGTATGTATGTTTTCGCCCCAATGTTTATATAAGTGAAGTTTAAAACAAATGTATTCTTTGCAATGCATTCGATCAAAGACAAAATGCTAGTTTTCCCCGGGATCTGATCTGAACGAACCAGGATCAGGGTCCAGGCGTCACTAATTGATCACTGGTCTACCCTGCTGTTATGAATCCTGGCTCTACCTTTACAAGTGTCACGTTTATGCTAAAGAGCGTAGGATTGTCCTGGTATACCCTTGGAGACCGCTGTTGTGCATGACTTGTACGTTTGTATCAACACATCTCGTGGCAGATATTTCCAAACAGAGACAGCGAAGACAGAGGGATAAGATGATGCAATACCATTTCCAAAATCAGTGAAATAACTTACTACGAAGTACCATTTTCGCATGCCTATTAAAGGAGTCCACGGATATTTGCCCCCAGTAGGCAATGGCTCTTGATATGCAGAGCCTACATTTCAAAAGGCGTGGGTATCTAGCCGAATATCTAAGTGATGAACCCATCGCTGTTACAGAGTTCACACACCTAGAGGCCATATCTACTACAAATTCAATCTCGACGTTCATCGCTTTGGCATCGCCGCGAGTAGCTACATATCGCACAGTTAGAACAAGAGTGACACAAAACAAAATGTGTCATTTTATGAAATTGAAACTTAATATAAAAGATACAAAACTTACATTACAAATTCGGCATATTTCGTATTGGGTCCTTTTTGTTCTAACTATGCGATATGTACATCGCTGGTTTTGTTATTCTAATTTCACTGTGGCCTCTATTAAAATAGCAATGCACTTGTTGATGACTCCTGGAGTCACGTCTACTATTAATTGCAATTGGAGTTCACAATACATTTTGTGTCGACATTTACTATCGAGTAATATACACTGTTGCTTTTGTTTATTTCACTTTTTTTTACTCTAAGAAAAGCGTCATATCACATCCTGCAATCGAGCTACGAGTTGGCATCCAGCTTGGGGAGTGGTCACTTTGTGTCTTTGGTTTACTTCCCACTTCGGTCATAATGTTTCCGTGACAATTTCTGGTACGCGTTAGTATTTTATGTACTATCTCAATCCCTGATCTTCAATGGCAAGTTTACTCCGTTCCCGAGGTTAATTCATTGAAATCCATTCCATAAAAGGGTAACAAACATGAATCCATCTAAACATAATATTGGATGTATTTAAACGTTTAATAACGTGATTATATCAGTATAATGTTACCCATAATATACTAGTTTGGTATCCGATGACCGTGTGTTAAATGAGCCGCGATATTAATATTATTATTACCGTTGTTTGTTAACAAGATCTATTTCAAAACAACAATAATTTAATAAAAAATCCGACGAAGCGACATAAAATGTAGAGGCATTGAAAAAGTTCGTTCGCTGTTGCAAAATTATGTTAATTCACATGCCCATGATGGTTGTGCGTTTGATTGAGTATAAAATAACGTGTCACGCCAATGACTATCATCAGTTTGCCTCCAGCTGTTCTCTGTGATCATTCAAAATGGTAAGTTGGAGGGTTTGAAGAAGCAAAATAAAATTATTTCAATAATATATTCCAGTAAAAATTCTGCTTTTTATATGCCGATAATTTGAGTTGCGCACTGTTTTAAGTTTAAGACCTTGTTGTAGTAACATTTTAGTTCAGAACTTGTTGATTTATTGAGATTTCGTTAATATCTACAGATGTAATATAACTTTTAAGCATCTACCCCCACAAATATTTATTAACCCTTCCAAAAGTCTTATTCACATCACATAAAAAAAATCCTACACTAAAAACTAAGAAAATTAAATATTTACCATTTACAATTTTCTTGGAAATAGATTTGTATATTTACATGCACAGTCTATTTTGAATCAACTGTAGTATTTTTTTAAAAATATATTTTACAAAGGCGCGCCCAATTTAAAATCAATGATGCATACGTTTTACGTATTGTATAATATATAACCTAAGCCAAATGCCATTAAATCCCCACTCATGAACTCGAAAAAGAGACATACATTGATTTTGCTCTGAACTTTTGTGAATCGAATGATATTAAAATCCATTCTAATTTTACAGAAATTCTTCGTTGCCTGCCTAGCTCTGGCTGCCGTCGCCTCAGCCGACGTGTCCCATTTGGGCTTCCACGCCAACCCCGCCAGTGGCCCAGAAGCCACAGCGCAAGTCCTGAAACAGGATGTTGACGTCTTCCCCGACCAGTACCACTACTCTTATGAAACTAGCAACGGCATCGCCGCCCAAGAGAATGGACAGCTGAAGAATGTTGGCAGCGTAAGTTTTCACATTTACATAACAATACTGGTGGAAAAGGACTCCGAGCTATGGACGAAATTTAGTTTTATTTTAGTTTTGGTTTTCATTTCTACGCATTGTAACCTTAGTAAAAGTTGTTAATATTGAACCCAACAAAATTTCTAAGACCATTGCTTCCGGTCCTTTTACACGCACGCAGTATATGAAAGTCCATGAAGGGCAGTTTTCTTTAAAAAAATGACTAAACAGCGAATCCGAAGAGAAACGATCATAGAATAAAGTACTTCATACGTCTTCATCAACTTGAATAATTCCAAGTCCATGGACTTAGTGCTATGCAAGAACAGGTTAGGGACATCGTGTCGTTTACTTTGTTCTTAGAAAACTCTTTTTTTACAAAGAGTTTGATGCTGAGGTTGTAGCGACAGTTTGATTGAGGTTTTATTGTTAGTCTTCGTTGTATAGTCGGGTACTTTGACTTGACTCACAACCGGGATATTGTAGGTTCAGTTTCAGTTATAAATACCGTGACTGTAGGAAAATTTATTTAATGCTTGTTTTTTTTAGAGCGTGTGTTTTATTGTAACACTTTTACGGTGATCTTTCACATTCAAGGCATTTCCGAAAATGCGTGCGTCTCCTTATCACGTTATTATCTAACAAGTTTGACATTGAAGGCGTAATTGGTAGGTAATTCGCATTTTACAGGCAAATCGTAAGTTAGTGGCCAGCTTTCTTTCGTTCCTGTTAAGAATTTGTCTATTTTCTCCAAATTAGTAGAAGTGACTTTAGACAATACTCGTGCTCTAACGTTCTGTGGTCCGAAGTCATTAATAAAACGCCTTCATAGGTTGAAGATTTTGTTTCAAAATACATTATAGTCATAGTTAAAGGTGTCAAATTTAAAATAAATTAGGTAAATTAATATTCCAAGTACCATAACTATGAAGATGATTCAAATTGAATGCCTAATGAATTACAATACACCACCATCGTCTAATGCATAAACATGACTCTAGGCTTACGATCTACGCGACCTTGTCATAGCTATTCAAATGTGAAAGAGACTATATATTAAGGATCATCACAAATTATGTCATCTGGTTTTCAATCCCACAACAAACGTAAGGTCAATATTAATCGTTTTATTATAATTCTATTAAAAGTAGTTCAGTTCCATATTTGAATATTTGAGGCGTTTGGTCAAAGGTCACTTGTCTGTAAGGAATTTATTGATCCGATTCCAAACCTACTATAATTATTTGATGTCGTATTATTCTAAAATAACTGGTTAATTGCACGTCACAACGAAATGTTAATTGGACTTTTAGATCGATTTATTATCGTACGCATGAAAAGGTTGATCGGTAGTCGATTTTCGTTTGACGATTCGATTTTTTTAAAATGTAAACAAACATACTCGTATTTGACACTAGCTGTGCCATGAGTTGTTGCTCAAGTTTTATTTCGTTCCCGTGGGAATTTCTCGATTTGATTTATCCTAAGTTATTCCGGAATAACGTTAATTCGAATGGTGAAAGAGTTATTGAAATCCGTTCAGTAGTTTATGAGTTTATTCGTAACAAACAGCGCGTTTATCTGTAAGGAGGTCATACTAATTTAAATTTAGTGTGGTCCATCGTAGACCACATTGCTGCTTAACATCAGGCAGGATGGTGGTCAAACGCTTGTTCTTAATGATAAAAAAAAGAAAGATATTTCTTATTGTCAACTAGTGGACGCCCCGCGATTTTATTCGCGTAGTTTCAGTATGTCATACAAACTATAACACCCTCTATACTGCACTAAGTCCCACAGGGACGGGATAAAAACTATTTTATTCTCCTGGTTCTAAGCTACGTCCCCACCAATTTTCTACCTAATCGGTTCAATCGTTCTTGAGTTATAAGTGTTGTAACAGACCCGTCTTTGTTTTATATATATAGATATGTACAACTATGACGTTTTATGTATTAAGTACTGCAATCATCCACATCCTAACCATACAATTCCCTTTTTCCCTGCAGGAGAACGAAGCCATTGCCGTGGAGGGATCCTCAAGCTACGTAGCTCCGGACGGCTCCCAGATCGCCATCTCTTACGTAGCCGACGAGAACGGATACCAGCCCTACGGCGCCCACCTCCCCACCACACCCGCCCCTCAACCCATCCCCGACTACATCCTAAGAGCCATCAAGTACATCGAGGAGCACCCCCCCAAAACTGTCGTCAAATTCTAAGAAAAAAAAAATCTGAACATTCTATAATCGTACAAACCCACTGCAATAATACTCTATAAATACTCTCACTTTAATGGATGATTTGTTTTTATGACCGCTACGAATGGTCGAGTCATTAGTGTGCATTGTGTCTAGTCTTATTATTTTACACGGATTGTAAATAAACTTATTGTTTTTTTTACTATCTATTTCATGTTTTGATTTAACCCTTAAAGGTGATGGTACCTTAGACCTAACACAATTAGAGTTGCAGGCCACGTACCACCTTTAGTATTTTTTTTCTGAGCGTCTTTGGTCCAGTTGGTCGGATACTTGACTTGTGATGGGAGGTCGCGGGTTCGAGTCCGGCTACTGGACGTGTATCAATGGGACTCTTTTTCAGAGCCTATGTACGCAACGCAACGCTCGTACGGTGAAGGACAACATCGTGATGAAACCCGCACCCACAAGGTGTGTGAACCCTATAACGGCGATGGGCTCACCCCCTGTCACGTTGGGTTAAATACGCTTGGTGAACCTGTGGGCATTTGCTTTAGCAAGTGCCTCTGCCTACCCCGCTTTGGGATTAAAAGGCGTGAAGTGTATTTATTTTTTAATTTTTAGAAAAAAGTAAACTTTGTCGTTATTTGTGGTGGTTAATCTCTGAATCTTAATATCTGTTAAAAAAATCTTATACTCTTATGGCTCTAGCTACATTATTTACGAGTGTTTTTAAGCGACTCCAAAAATGGGAGGAGTTTCCCAATTCGAACGTATATTTTTTTTATGTGCTAACTTCCACGTTTATGAACCGAATTTCATGATTATTTTTTTGCGGTAAAGGAGATATCCCGAGGGTGTACCCATGATAAGGAAACTAGATTCTCAGAACCATTGAAGGGAGTCTCCGAAAATAGCTGAGCGACGTAGACTTGGTGGATTTGTGATTTTTTCATAATCTGATCTGAAAAAATTGTTTACTTTCGTGTCAAATATCATAATGAGACGTGGCATTGTTACTTCCCTCGTCTCGGCAAAAGGAGTGTAGGACGCTCACAGATAAGGTGGATTGATGATATATGATATGCGGAAGATGGCTGGCTGAAGCTGGATGTGAGAAGCTGGAAACAGATGGAAAGATGGTTATGTCTGAATTAATTTAGCTTCAGCATGTGCTAGAAATGACGTGGATAAATAGAAAGAAAGAAAAAAGAATATTCACGCCGTACACGCCAAAAATAAAGGCGTACAAAGTGAAAAAAAAAACAGTATTTACAGCATTCTCCTACATCAATTCTCATACTAATAATCAGCCCCCTTATCAATGGGCTCCAAGAAAGAAAAGACAAGGCAAACCAGGCACTGTGATTGGTTGAAACAAGCTGAGTGACACGATGTGTGATATAGCAGCCAATCACATGCATTTGTTCTATGTCGTGTCTGTCTTGACCGCGCGTGCTAGGGCTGCAGCTCTTTTTATGACACAAACAAGTTCAGTTCAGGCAAATTACCTTTAGGTGACGAAACTGTGCTGAAACCGCGCGAACGTGCGTCTGTCCTGTTTGTTTGTCGAGTCAATTGCTTAGCGCCAGAAGCGAAGGGCGGGCGGCGCAGAGGGCGGGCGGAATGGCGACGCGGCCAACACGTGACATTTACATAGTCAAACACACGGTAGTTCGCACGTTGTGCTCTCGCGGAAAGGCAAAAGTGTTTATATAGGTAACCCCATTCAAAATGTTATTTTACGAGCTATTTCTTTAAAGTCTGTGCGTCTGTGGTCCAGTTGGTTGGATACTTGACTTGTAACCGGAAGATCCCGGGTTCGAGTCCGGCTACTGGACGTGTACCAATGGGACTCTTTTTCAGAGCCTATGTACGCAACGCACGCTCGTACGGTGAAGGACAACATCGTGATGAAACCCGCACACCACAAGGTGTGTGAACCCTATAACGGCGATGGGCTCACCCCCTGTCAC
>SJJU01001078.1:0-80254 GCA_012932125.1 Conopomorpha cramerella
AGCTCTAAAAAAATCTAATTTATTTAAATCAAATCTAATCTTCTGGATTGGTCTCCTATCTAATTCCCCATGCCTGTATCAATAACTTGTCACCACATTTTGAATGAATTCAGCTTTTGTAAAATATATTCTTGATTCCAATCTTCTTAAAATGTACTTGATCCCTAGACACTTTTGATGTGTGTATCTACATTACTATACAGGGTAAAATTGTGTAATACAACCTGGGCCCTAAGTCTACTACACTCTGGTAGTTGCATCGCTATAGCATCGTAGAGGCAAACGATTTGTATTTGTGGTCTCGTTACTTTCACTGTAGTCAGTAGTAAAACAGCGATGAACATCGTTTGACGCTACGATGCCAGAGCGATGCATCTACAAAAGTGTAGCGGACTTGGCCCCCTGGAGGGCTCGAAACAGTATTGAAACAACTCCCTACATAACTGTACGTGGGGTAAGCCACAGACGCTCTGTTTGTGTATATTTTGTGAGTATCGTAACCTTACGCAAAATAAAAATGACAAATGCGAATAGTGATAACCGATTTTGTTCCAGCAGTCGATTGAATGACTGCAAAAAACGTTTTTTTAAACACACAGAACCAACGTTTGTCCACCATCTGCCTGATGTTAAGCGGCGATGTGGTATACGGTGTAGCACACTTGTTAATTCGGTAGGTAGAGTACATAGTTACCCGTGACTTAAATACCTCCAGTAATGCGCAGAAAATACAGACTTGCCCAAATTAATATTAAACTTTCAAAGTAAATGTTTAAATTCGTGGTTATGTTCCCATGCGCATAAACGAAAACTATCAATTCTTGTTTATCTTGTAAAATAGAACTATGCAATTAGCAAATTTTTTTTACGTCTTTGAATAAATATAAAATAAAAAGCAAGGTACGGTAGGTTAGGTAAAAAAATTACCATTAATGGTCAATTTCTATGGTAAAAGTGAGACCCATCCTATTAGTTTAGACATTAATTTATCAATAAACAAGCGGACCCGGCAAACAATGTTTTGCAACATACACCATTAAAAGTGTTTCTCTGTTAATATATGCATGTATCATACACAAAAGCCTTCCTCAAGAAACACTCTATTTACATTAACTCCTATGCGTTGTTTTAAAGATCTAAGCATATACACATATACAGATATTATATAGACAGTGGGAGGCGACTTCGTTTTATACTATGTATTGATAGATCCTGGCCTAAACAAAGTGATATTCATTAAAGGTTATACAATAGTTAAGTACGAAATACTGAAATCACAACGGCGCAGTAGCAAACTGCAAGGGTAGATGCGGGCGGCGGCTGCCACAGGGCGAGCTCGACCGCAAACGCCCGCCGCGTTCCAAACAGACACAAAACTACACAGATTATAGCCATTTTCGCCCGTATTGGGGCTATAATTTAGTTTAATTCCCTTGACACGATTTCGTGTAGCTCTAGTTTAGTTTCCTTACTTCACCGAGGAATTGATTTCGTTGAAGCCTGTAGGTACTAGATCTGAACTAATTAAAAATACGAATTCAAAAGTGGTAGTAAAAAGTCACACATAATATTTGAATTTTATAACTGACGTTCGCAGTATAATTATTATTATAAACAAATAATATTTATTATAATTCGGGAGATTTGACGATTAACGATGACGATACATCGCCATGTCACGATGGACTACTCAACTAAGCAATTGTCAAGTATAATTATTTCATTTTGCTAGTTCTACTCGTATTCAATCATTTTTTTTTTTGGTATTGTAATATTACGCTATAAAGATTTATAAGTCTTTAGTCACTTTTGCCAAATTAATATGAAATAAAAAACAACAAACTTTGTTTAGAATCCATTATTTCTTCCAACATATCCATATAACAAGAAACGTCGTATTTATCTGTATTTCTTGATACAGTCAAGGCCATACTGAGCTTTTATATCGCGTCAGTAAGTAAAGTTTGACATTTGAGGCAAAAAAATTGATAACCCGGCAATTTTAAACATACGCTTAAGTTTGTCAGTAGTCAGGTCGTGTATGTACCTACTCTAAGAAAAAAAACAATTGAAATAATAAATAGAAATTAATATATTTCAAACTACCGTAGTTTTCATGGTGTGGTTGTAGATGGCGCTGTTGTCGTTGTTGGTCCCCTGCGGCGCCGTCTTGTCCGGGTGGAAGCGCAGGCGGTGCGTGCGCAGCGTCGACGAATACATGAACTTCTCATCGCACCACTTGCAGGACATAGGCTTAGCGCCCGTGTGCTGGGACAGGTGGACCTGACGAATTGTAGTCTTCGGTAGAATCAACAACTTTGATGGAAAAAATCTGTCACGAAAAGATTAGTCAAAATAATTACATTTACGCATAAATAATGATTGTCATAAGCTATATATCGATGACTTGCACTGCCCCCCTAGCACAGCACTCCAAGAAATAAGTGACAAGACATATAACGCGCTGCGATTTGACTGAGAGACCGACATTGACCAGTGGTCACTATGGTCATATGAATCGAACCTCCCGTGTACCATCCCGCCTACGACATAATGCTTTAGTGATGAGCAGTGGTATTTGTTTTGGGTGATTTATCTGCACTTGAATACATATAAAAAGTATTTATATAAGTTTACCGTTTTTGGAACCCATAGCACAGGGTAGTATGCCTGTATGCCAGTTTAGGGTTGAGTAGCCATATGTTAAAAGCCCCGATAAATAAAAAGATATTATTAATTACTCAACAAATACCTAAATACCCACACTGCACCAAGCGTATTAATTGCACCCATCTTTTAAATGGTCATCTCGTAATGTTTTCTGTAGCGTACGAGAAAAAGAGATCCATTTATACACGCTTTCAGCAATTAAGTATTAGATTCAGTAAGTACTTTCTAAATACTGCGGATATAAAAATAAAAGCTCAAAGAATAGGTAGAGATATCTATAAAAACCCATTTACTGAAGTAGTTTAAGGTTTTTCTCGTTGTGTTCTTAATTAAAGCTAGGAAGGAAAGAACGCAGCAAGCGTCGTCGTATAATTTTCTACTTAGTGCAATATCGGAAAGCGTTTTTATACAGAAAGAAATATGGACTAATAAAAGATTTTTCACCGGCTTCAAATGCCGAGTGGGACGTGAACGTGCCACCTACAGCACAAACCACCGTTGTGCGGTTAACCAATCTAATAGCGTTTTCCAAACATTTTGTAATTTCTGTTTACTACCAGGGATAGCAGGGACAGTATAGGACATGTGAACGTGATTGGACGTTATGAAATAAATACATACGAAAACGTCATGGCTGTTTTGGACAATTAGCCTGAGATTCGATTAACACTTCCGGCAAAATTACTCAATAAATCATTTTTGCGTGAACCTTGATTTTATTTACAGAGAGAAATTCAACAGGCACATAAAAATAGATCGCCTACATGTTTCCAAGAAACCTGTTCAGTCTTAGAAGGCACGTCACGTACTTTAGTTCTAGGGTTAATTTCCTTTTTTTATGTTACTACAAAAAGAGTTTTGGTAATGTTGATTAGTATTATGACCTAATAGGTATACCGCGTTACAATTGTATGGATAAGTGAAAATAAGCGACTGAAAGATCAGATAAGTGTGTGCTCCGCTGAAAGGGTACACTTTTAAAGTGTCACCGTGCCGAGCGTATCGCTTTAATACACTGTTGCATGTATTGTTTTATCTCAGAGGAATAGCAAGGTGTTTCCATTGAGGAAGCGGGAATGAGCACTAAGATACCCGTGACTTTGACAGTTGTTTCGTAGACTCTTATTAAGGATGCCGCGTGAAGGAAAACTTTAACAATCAAAAGTAACGAACTCTAATCAACTCGGGCAAATGGAGCGTTGTTTACGCTACGCGACTGAGATTTGTTGTAAGAATTGTCGTGGCCTAATTATTTATTAAGCTCTCTAGAAATTATTTCCTTGTGATGGTTTTTTAGAATGTTTGTGATTTGAATGCTATGTCAACGGGGATTGGGGTTTTCCACTTTTCTTATTTTAGCTTCCTCCTGTCCTTGTTGCATGTATTCAATGGTATGGGTTTTGTTGCATGTATTCAATGGTATGGGTTTTGTTGCATGTATTCTATGGTATGGGTTTTGTTGTACTATCTGCATATACCTGTGCAGAACTTGCAAATAAAAAAGTTATACACGGGACAAAGTAAGACCGCGGTATTCTTGACGATTTTCCGAACGTCAGAAAGGGACGGCAACCGAGTTTAACTAATTCGGTATAACTATTTTTAGTAAAGGGTCTTTGAGTGACGAGGGCATGACAGGCAAACAGGTAACTACTTCACCCTGTGTGTGTTTCTTCACACTATGATGTGATGATGCGACAAATGACAGCTTCTGGAAACGTATTTCAATATTCCTATCTGAAATATACCTACCTATCTAAAAATAATACCAACACCAGGTCTGTAAAGTATTTACTATAAACCAAAACAAGGATAACTTCCACTGTGAATGACAGGGAAGGGTGATATTGATACAAATACCAAAATAGATGAATTACATTCTCTTATACATTAATAATAATAAATGTATTTATTAATGACTCGGAGACACTCCAAAAACGCCTCAGTTCATCACTAAAGCAATTATGTTGAAAGTGGGAATCGAAGTGACACTTCCTGTTGAACAGCACAGTTAGGCGAGTAGTCAGTGGAGGCAGGTCCTACAAAGTCTACAGACGCCGAGTCTGGTGTCCCCCGAGTGATAACCACATAAGCCAAACTAACCTTTAAGCCGTAAGGTTTTTTAATTATGTCGCAGACACATTGGTCTTATAATCATTGTCTGGTAAGACTGAGCTGCGAAAACAATACGTCATTTGCACGTGCACGTTTGGGAAACCATAAACCCAAGACAAAAGAATAACGTCTAAATATTGTTACTGCAGGGATTCCTAAAGTTGTAACTAACCTTTAGCGACTGTCGTCTCTTGAACGCCTTGTTGCAGTATGGACAGACGTGCCGGCACTCGTTGTCGTGTACGAGGAGGTGTTTGCGAAGTGTCCGGCGGCTGTTGAGCGTGCGGCTGCACACGTAGCACTGGTACGACGTGTCGCCGTGCGTGTCCATGTGAGCTTTCAGAGACGCGTATGTCTTGAAGCTGTTTGACATGCCAAACTTGCTAAGGGTTTTTTGTAACATGCACACATACAAGGTTACCCCGTAAGGCATATTGACGTCCCAGCAGTTCTCTGTGCTAACCACAATAGTCCATTTAATTATAATTCCAAAATGTTAAGATGTATATAGGTCATATTCTTTGATACTGTTGACTCCTAAAGGGTAACACTTAAAAGGTTTTTTTTTCTAAATTCTTGGGTTATAAGTATTTACATAGAGTTCGGCAGTTAATGTACGGAAATATTGTAGAACCAAGTCGCTCTAACCTTTTCACCGCCAATGTCTTATAAATCAGACACATGAGACAAGTGATTTTGAAGTTTATGATTATTAGAGCAGAATTCAAAATCGTGAAAATAAAAATTAATCTTCCGGTGGTCAAAAGGTTAAGAAGGATCATTGCTACGACCCAAAACGGTCTCGGATCATCGTTCTGATCCGCTATTATTGATAACACACTTGACTATTGTCTAATGATCATATAAATGCTGCATGTACATTTTGACCACATGAAATAGTGATGGTTGCGCCATTCTGTCATCTCTTGGGTGTCGACAGAACATCAGCGTCGCAGGTAACTGTGACATTAAGCTGAATCGAAACCTATTTTCTTCGCGTGAAGCACGGCACACAGTATAATACTCATGTCCTATTGTTACTTTATTTATTATTCAGAGAACGACTACACCGGATGACTCTCTGCGACACGGCTCAGTGCCCTTGTGGCGAAGCGAGCGAAAACAGGGACCACGTACTATGGGAATGCAGATTATACAATGAGGCAAGGAATGAGATGCTTAATAAACTGGAGCGTATCGAGCCAGGACCAATATACTTTAGGGATCTGGTTAGCAGTCGAGGGAACTTTGAACGCTTGCGTGAGTTTGCTAATCGCTGGCATACAGCTCGAAGAACATATGAAGCCTGTTAACGACTGAAGACGCGACGAGGACCCGACGCGAAGTCTCCGTAATATGGTCGTCATGCCCCAGAAGGGGGAGTGTTGGGTACAAAACAGAGACGGATAAAGATAATTTCTATGGAGTCAAGAAAACGTGTGCATTGAAAAGAGGCAAAAGCAAGTAGATGCGCACGTCTCCAGAGAATGGCCCGTACGCCGAGAGGCAGGTAAGGCTTGTGGTGGTGGGATTATCCCTGTTACTTTATTTGTTGTTATGTTTCATTGTGTATCTCGTGTTTCATGTGAACTAAATAAATGTCTATCTCTATCTAAAAATGACTGACCGTTTAGTACACTTGGTGCATGCGTGAGGCTTGTCGTCCGAGTGTATGGCGACGTGTTGCTTGAGCTCGCCGCCGGTGCCGCACGTGAAGCCACACTGCTCGCACACGAAGCGCCTAATGTTCTCGTGCACGATACGCTTATGGTTCAACATCGATGATTTCTTTGTATATCTAAACAAATTAATTGTTAATTGTATAATATATGTTTGTTCTTGCTCACTATTGTATCCTTTTTAATATTTGTAAAAGGTAAACGTAGTAAATGTAGCAAGTTACACAGTGCATTTTTTTTTTCATTAACCTATTAGCACCCACTGTACCCGGAGTCTGACAAGTTATTTTAAACTCTATTACTTGGTAGAAAAGTCAAAATCTATTAAAGAGTAGTATTCTTTTGGGCGTTAATGGATTAATAAGTAATAAACCTAAAATCTATATACACTCTGGCAGTTGCATCGCTCTGAAATCGCGGCAAACAATGTGCATTGCTGATTTCGGTACTTTAATTTTACAGTGGTCCGTAGTAAAACAGGCATGCACATCGTTTGCCACTACGATGCCCGAGCGCGGCAAATACGAGAGTGTAGCAGACTTGGCACCCAGCTCTTATAAAACTATCAAATGAACGCAATAAATTATTATGATTATCCTTTCATCGCAAAAACTCATGTCCTCTAAGGATTACAAAGCACAAATGTACAGGTTCGATACTATCCATTGTACTGTTGTTCACCGATAGATAGTATTGCAGCTAAAGTGAGAGAGATAGTATCGACAGGGTAATTTTTTACCCCCTTACCAATAAACGCGTTGTCACTTATACAACGGTTATTACAGGTCTACTTGAACTGGTAATTCCGTATTTGACATACACCTGACAAGTTAAGTTGAGCTTTGTGTATCTTCGAAATAGCAATTCCGCCATTATTAGTAAGGCCCTTAGGGTATAAGGTTAAAACCAAAAACATTTGCGGAAGTCAAGAAATTCACTCAGCCCATGACACCAACTTTCCATTTTTATGTCAAATACAAAAAACAATGTCACATTTTCATACAAACTTACCTATTCTATCTGATTGCCAGATTGATTGTTTGTATCATGGGCTGATTAACTTTCTCGAGTTTCGCTAACGTTGTATACTACCCAATAAAAACTTTAAGCGCCTCTTACTCGATGTGTGTTTGGATGAGGAGAATTTTGAGAGAGCAATTTAATGAGGAGTTTTCTTTAAAAAAAGTCAACAACATAGCAGTCCGAAGACGAACGATCATAGAATAAAGTAGTTGCATCTTTCTTTCTTTCTTTCTTTTCTTTCGGAAACTTTTACGAACTTTTTTTAGAAAACTACTCATTGCAGCTTATTATTTTTTTCATCATCAGTCACATAACGTCCACTGCTGGACGAGGGCCTCCCCCAATGAGATCCGTCATTTGTGGTGAAATGCCAGTAATCGCCACGCTTTGCAGGCGGGTTGGCGATCGCAGTGGTGTTGTGGTTTAACTCACAGAGAGCGCTGCTGCCCGTTCTCTGGAGAGCTCCCTCGCTCGCCTCTTACGACCCCCATGACGGGAAAAGTTGGGCTGGGGTGGTGACACATGTATTCTATTCGCCGTCACCACACGGCTAATTTATTAATTAGTATTAATTATTTTTTTATGAAGAACATATATAATATGTAGTTTACTCACAGTGTATTGCAAATGTCACATTTATGCACCTTCCTTTCCTCTAACGGTATATGCGATTTTATGTGCGACTTCAGCAGGTCTTTACTGGTGAACTTTTTGAGGCAGTGGGAGCACTGGTAGCCTTGCGGCACATGTTTCTTCACGTGCTTAGCAATCGACATCGCCGAGGACTTCACGACCGGACAGAAGTCACATCTGTATACAAGTTAATATAATTTAAAATATTTATACAGGACTATCTGAAAATACACTTTTACGCCTAAGTAATCTAAGTTTCAGTACGGTCTAACTGAGAGCATTTCATCAGGCATCGTGTTCCGAAACGAAAAAAAAATAACCCTCTCCAGCTGTTTCTGCTTTTTGTATGAAGAGGTAAGTTTTTTTTTCGTTAAACTAGGCAGAGTACAGAGTAAATTAAAGTTTAAATGTCATGAACCAACGTGTAGTGTGTGTGGTCTTTCAGGAACACAAAAAGTCTGACTTAGTAACCAATTGGTCGTCGGATTTTAGCAACCAGTCAAAATGCAGATGGCTCTCCTTACGCTCGAACCGTATGAATCAATGAAAGTGAGGCATGCAATTAAATTTGACGGACTGAACTTGTAATTAAAATTGATTAACCAATCGTGCGTTTTTGGGTCAAGCGAAACTAGCGCCATTAGTTCACGAGTTTTCTTCCCGGTTATTAAGTACCTACGAATTAATAAGTTTTGTGAATGAATTACTCACGGGAATTTAGAGGGATTTTTGTGGTTACCAATATGTTTATACAGCATACTTCGCGATTTAATAGCTGCGCCACAGTAGCACTCGATCACAGGTGCCATTTTGTGACGTATTTTTGAATGATCTTTAAGTTCGTCCCAGTTCTTCCATGACGTTCCACAGTAGACGCACTTGAATCTGCATAAAGCAAACAATATTTTAGGGCCGAATATATACTCAAGATACTGGCACACTACTAGCTCTGATTTAGGGTTAGTGGCAAGCAATTTCAGTGATGAGGAATTTGTTAATTTTCTATCTATTTTTGACTTTTGTAATTTACAACAGTACAATAATATAAAAAAACTCCTTTGACCGAATATTAGACCTGGTATTTTCCAACGAGAATATTACTGTGGAATCATGTCCCGATCCTCTAGTTAGCGAGGATCCATTTCATAAAACCCTTTTAATATTTATTCCCTTCGCCGATCTACAGCGCTTGCTGCCTGCCGATCATGTTCGTTATTCTTATTTTTACGCAACCTATGATGCAATAAATCGGGAAATCTCTGATATTACCTGGCTATCATATCTTAACTGTCCCTCAATTGAGGAATCAGTGTCCAAATTCTATAATCAGATTTACGAAATTAGGGACAAGTTTGTACCTATAACTTCCAAGAAAAATACTAGCTACCCTTGGTTCAGTCGAGCGTTGATCAAAAGTATTAAAGAAAAATTTAAGTACCATAAAAAATTCAGGTTGTATGGTAATCTGGCAGACAAATTGTCCTATGATATTCTCCGTGACAGAGTAAGAGTTCTCGAGGATAAATGTTACAAGAAGTACGTTTTACAAATCGAATCTTCGCTTAGACATAACCCCAAAGTGTTTTGGTCATTTATAAAAAATAATAAGTCATCATCGTCATTTCCCGCATCTGTGTCTCACGGAGGTATAACTTCTTCGACCGGTGAAGGCATTAGCGACTTATTCGCTAAATACTTCCATTCTACGTTCTTGTCAAGTAGCACAGGCCAGGAAATGTAAACTTAAATGCGCCTCTCTGTTTGCTGTTCTCCCAATCTCTAAAAAGTGGCATTATGCCTTCCATATGGAAATCAGCCTTCATATCGCCCATCCACAAGAAGGGATCCAGATCATTAGTTGACCATTATCGGCCTATTTCCAAGCTCTGCATAATTGCCACGGTTTTTGAGAAAATCGTGTATAACCAGGTTTACAGCTCTTTGAGTTCCTCCTTCAGTCCCCAACAGCATGGCTTTCTCAAGAGCCGGTCAACAACCACAAACCTAATTATTTTAATGAGTTTGTCAGTGAAAAAATGGCTGATAACGAGCAAGTCGATGCTGTATATACTGATTATAGTAAGGCATTTGACAGGATTGACCACAAATTATTGCTTCAAAAAATGTATAAAGCCGGAATACATGGGGACCTGTTCCGATGGCTTTCTTCATATGTTAGTAATCGTACGCAAGCAGTAGTTCTTAATGGATATTCTTCATCCTGGTATACGGTCCCTTCTGGGGTGCCTCAGGGATCCTTGTTAGGGCCGTTACTTTTTACGATTTTTATAAACGACATCGATTACTGCTTTCATAATTCTGAATTTCTACTCTTCGCAGACGATATGAAGGTATTTCGTAAGTGTCAATAACCTATTTTTATAAACGACATCGATTACTGCTTTCATCATTCTGAATTTCTCCTCTTCGCAGACGATATGAAGGTATTTCGAAGTGTCAATAACCTACATGAAGCAAAACAACTGCAAGCGGATCTTAATAGGCTTGCTCACTTCTGTCAATCTAATAAGCTAGAAATAAATATCTCCAAATTCTTTGCTATATCTTTCGGTCGGAAAAGAAGTCCCACAGTATTCCAATATAGTATAAAGAATGAGGTGTAAGGAGCCAGTGGCGCTGGACTTTTAACTAGAGATCTTTTGGTCAATCGTCAGACATGCCGGCCGTTACACGCTCTAAGTATGAAATAACAGCCAATCAGAGCACGTTATATTTTTTTAAGGGCGTACTCGCGCGACTTTTGCATCTCCAACGACTATAATATACTAAGGGTAACCTATTACTATTTTACATTACCCGTCTCTAAGGGTAATAGAAACAGATAACGCGTGAATAAATCTTGAGTTAGTACTCACTTTAACAGTTCTGAAACAATATTATCGACGTCTTGACCGGAAGTCTTATTCCTATGTTCTGCAACATGTTTGTACAAATAGCTCTTTGAATGCACTGGCTGTCCGCAAAAGCAATACAAAATTGGAATCACTTTTTCATTTTGATGAGTTGCAGTTATATGTTCTTCTAATTTATCCCAACTTTTTACTTCTGTGTTACAAGCATGGCACTCCATCCTGGAAACGAATAAATGGCATGAACACATATCATGGCTTATCTGTAAGTATCCGGGATATTCCCACCCACTTTCCCACCACTGTGATTCCTGTTAGAGCCAGGATCTACAGCGGCAAATAGACAAGAGCTCAATCAGTGACGACTGGGCTAAGTAAGTATGTGATTGCTTAGCCAATAACCATCTCCAATCTTTCTTTGCATGCAAATTTCTTGAGAACATAATGTTTTCCTTCAATAGAGTGCTACAAAATGTCCAAATAGAAAATTATCCTAAAGGAATGAATAGGTGATGCAAGTTTAATGGGAAAATCTGTAAATTTGCCACGATTTTAAAACAACTTGAGATTCATGCTCTTGAACGTCTGTGGTCTAGTTGGTCGGATACTGACTAGTAACCGGGAGGTCGCGGGTTCGAGAAGGCGTGAAGTGTGTATTGTGTTTATGGTCTTGAAAATAGTAGGTACATTGATTACGTCATTGATTCATGATCTATTGTAATACAAGTCAGGGTCCAAAATACGTGTTGGAAGAAAATAACTGAATATTTGCAGATGAAATCGTTGGGCGTGCTAGTATAACATGTAAAAATAATACATATTACACAAGTACATATTATAAAAAATAATAAGCTTACCGAAAGAAATCAATGCATTTGACATCTGGTGTTGCTAATAATTCTGCTAGTTTAATCAGGTCCTGTCTCTCAACTGCTACTTGACTTGTGTGTCGCTTGCTTTTTTTTCGTTTAGTCTTTTTAAACTCTGATAGTGCTACTGCCTCTATATAGTTGTCTTCGCCGTCATCATCATCTTGAAAATTATCTTCAACTACAAGGCTGAAGTCTTCATTGTTAGCAATCACAGCTAAAATAAAATTATCATGTGTCAAGTTTGAAAAAATAACAGTTGTATGCCTGTGGTTGTGTTATCATTTCCTTTTTTAACCCTTAATCAAACAAAGGCTAGTATATTCCCACTTGAACAAGACATACTTTGAACCTTTTTGAATGTCTTCACTGGAATTATCTAAAGACTTCAGAGAAGTTACTAGAGAGTATGGGTATGGTATGTAACTCTACAGGACACATACATACACAAGTACCTTTTTTAAATATTAAACAGTAATTTCACAATGTACTACTACTAAAAGCTAGATTTTATAATAAACATCACCTGTGTATATGAAATGGATTCGGTTATTAGAATAACAAACGTCAATAGAGTCCACAATCCATCAGAAAAAGACCTAACCTTGTCTGATTAAGGGTTAAATAAAAAAAGTGCGAATTTTCCATCAGAAAATAACTATTACAGGAATAAACGAAAGCCAGTTGCTATTTCATAACTAGTTCTGTGACTTACTTTCCAGAAATTCATTTGTCAGCTCTTCCTTAACCTGCTAACAAAAAGAAAACAATTTTAAATGGGAATGCTTGTCTGGAACCCCTTCATCTTCTAAGTAAAATAAACTCTCTTAGTATAACCCGGGTCTGCTAGTTCTGCTACGTAGGTTCGAATGCCGTTGTTGCGACACGCTGTTGCGATTTTTTTTCCCACTGTCTCATAGGTTTGAAAACTCATAGACTCGAATCATCTAGTCGCGAAAGACACTGTTTCGAAAAATATATTCACCGCCTCATACGTTCGAATGTTATTTCGAAACATTCTGTCATAATTGTAAACTAAATAAAAATAAAAATAAATACACTTCACGCCTTTAATCCCAAAGAGGGGTAGGCAGAAACACTTGCTAAAGCAAGTAAGTACGCACGGTTCACCAAGTGTATTTAACCCAACGTGACAGGGGGTGAGCCCATCGCCGTAATTGTAAACTATGATACAGGCAATACATAAAAAACTAAAATAAATATAATAAAAACTAAGGAAACTAATTCCTAACATTGGTATTTTAATTGCGCCATGCCTGCCTAGACAATGGATAGAATCATCATCATCATCACCCTCAGCCCATACTTGGCCACTGCTGGACATAAGCCTATCCAATTCCACGCCACTGTAATCTGGATAGAATAAACGCAAATAAATATGTTATGTTCATATTCTGTCTCATAGATTTAAACACCAAACCAATCATTTCAAAATGTGAGGGTAGATGAATAACGCATAAAACTAGGTACTATGTTTGTGAATGGGTTTTGTGTCCATCATATCATACAATCCTAACCACATAAATTAATGTACTAGTTATGTACATTCTATAAAATATTCTACAAATGTCTTACCTGAAAATCATCCTCTGCTTCAACAGACTGAAAAAAAAGGAAACTTTATTACCAATTTTGTTACAATCTATATATACAGCCAATATCAATTACAACCTATATTTGATTTCAATTATTAATAAAATATGCAAAGTAAGTAATATTTGAAGACATAAATGGATGAAGGTGTTATGTCGCATTTTTTTATTTTGGCTGTTTTCAGCGCGAATGAAAGTGTTAAGAGCCAATGAATACCTATAACCTTTAAAACAACCACATTAAGAGCTATTTTTCTAGTTACATAATCAATGAATATATATTCTGTCATATCTTCAAATGTCTAACTGAAACTTTGAAGTCAATTTTCTCGAAATCAGAATTCTGCGACATAACACCTTCATCCATTCATGTCTTCATTTTATAATCTAAAAGTGTATCTCTATAATCTCTATAATATTCTTGTCAATACATTATCTTTAGGTATTTCATTCATAAAAACCTTTGTACATCTGTAGCAACAATAAATTTGTTTGTTGTTTGGCTCAAAAGAAATTTCTTTATAAATATATTGTACACACTGCAATTTCATTTGTATTGTTTTGGTTATTGATTTCAATACAAAAATACAACCACCAACTTTTAGAACCATAACTCCAAAATTAATGTTTTTCTAGTATAAACTTCTACCCCCATTTTTACCCCCTTAGGGGAAGCATTTTGAAAATTACTTATTAACTTATTTCACATTAAACATTATAAACGGGACCTCTGTGCAAAATTTGATCTTTCTAGGGTTAATGTTTGAGCTAGGCGTTGATGAATCAGTGATGACTGAATCAGTCGGGACTTGTAGTGTGGTACATAGTATAGGTACACAATTAATGTACCTGTGACTGAACCTTGTGATGAATTTTTATTCTGCGAATTAGTGCGATGATTTGGTGAAAAAATGTATGCTGTTGTGAACTTTCTAAAATCTGTAATTTTTTACATTACACAATCAGATTCAGTTTAACCACTTGAACTCTAAACCCCAGGGATAGTTAACTTGTGTTACACATTGAAATATTACGTTTTTCATATTTGCTACAGCCCTGCCACAACCTTGTCAAGCAAGAATATTAACATAGAACAAATATGCACTGTGATTGGCTGTTATGTCTCGCTTTGCATGTTTCATCAAATTGCAGCGCATTATATGTCTTCACTTCTCTCTTGGAGCACTGTGCTAGGGGGGCTGGGTCGAGCCACAGACATGTTTTGTGAATATCATGCCAGTTACTTAACCAAGCCACCAGGGCATTTACGTAAATGTAGATAATATGGGACTTTTCCACAACTTGCCATCTAATGGACATTTAGTCTATGTTAAAAAAAACTATTTGCAACCAAATAATGTCCAATCAATGTCTTACACTGAACTACATGTCAACACAATTGTACTCCCTAAGCCCTGCATTTAATTTGTAACTGTAAATGTGCAATAGTGTCTTTTTATTCATTCAATAACAATTTGCTTTTGGGTGTATTCACATGAAATCACTGGATCCCAACACTTCTTAAGTTGACATTTGCAACATATTGATAATGATAGCTGTGTACTAACTATACTACTACTGTGTACTATACCACTACTTACTTCAATTTTAACTGATATTTCGTCTGGCCCGCATTCATATTGAATACTTTTAAGAAAATCTTGAGCATTCTTGCACTCTTCTAAAAAAACTATAAATGAGTTAACTCGTTCTTCACAGTTGTGACACAACCTTTTTGGTAAGCGATCATCAAGATTTATCTGAAAATTACATATTTACTTAATTAAATGTTACTGTAATAAAAAAATATAAAATTGTACAAAATCTTACAATTATTATCATGAAAACTTCTTTATTATCTTTTCTAACATTTTATAGATGCTATATCAATGTAAAGGTTATATAAACATTTACAACAGATAATATTATCGCAGAGTAGACTCTAAAACATCTAAAAAATGTTTTCGTACACACAACTTATAAAGAAAAATACCACGAAACTGAATAGGTAAAGTACTTAGTGTATATACTGTAAAAAAATCTATCCCAACAGCTTTTCAACAGTAATTCAACAATTAGCTACTACAATCACTAGCTAACTAAAGTTTTATCTATGTTTACTTCGAGAGATAAAATGAATAACACAATTTTTGTCAAACACTAACTTTAACATGTACTAGGTCTTCCAATGTCTTTAAGAGGAATTTATTGTCTTCTTCCAGAAGATATTTTGTGTCCTCACTGGCTTTTGCACATAGCCTACACAAATTACTAAAATTAGAATCCATTTCTGAAATGAAATGTTACTTTTTATTTACATTTTTTAGCAAATCCGCATTTTGAGAAAATTCAAACATTCCTAACGTCAGTACTATCATATATATGTCAGTCAAGAGCGTTGTCAAAATAGATTCTTTCCCACCATATATTGATATAACCATATCAAACGCGGGCTAGTTGTTTTGCGCGGGAAACCAAAATTAATGTTATAGTAGATTCATTATAGTATAATCAAACCAAGTCTTTAACTGTTTAATTCAGTGTATGTGCACCCATCGACTTGCCTGCAAAGACGATGTTGATTGCAAATCGCGTAACACCATCATTCTGTCTTTCCAGTCAAAATGTTTGCAATACAGTGTACCTACTTGTGGATCCAAACTGTCAATTTTACTAGCAAAATAACAGTTTGTATCCACAAATACCCTGCTACTCTTTCACTTTTTCATGTTTTTCATATGTTTGTTTCGTTTTATTTTAAATGTCAGGTCTGACAAATTAACTTTAATATCTAAATACTTAATGTTGAATGACATTCATGAAAATTTAAATCTCAGGGTGGTAGACCAGACATTACGATGTTTACTTTCAAAATTTACAATAACTACCATACACTTAGATTATCACTGTGATTCACAATATTCTACATTGTATCTATCTTCTTAATGATGTTTAATGCACGGATTCTGCTTCTCACTTCCCGGTATCAATATCATTTATCTAAATTATCTTATCATTTATATGTTTATATATGTTTATTTGTTTATTATTACGTTTATTATTACATTTATATGTTTATTATTATGTATATATGTTTTGTAACCAATATCTCATAATAAACGTCATAAAACATTCCCCAGTTAAACATTTCACACTTGTTGAGAGTAGTCCGTTAATTCTGTTTCTATTTATTATCAGCGATGTATTAATTAAATTAAGATCATAAATTAATTTTAACATTTAGGACCTAAATTTCAGTAAAAAGTACACACATTCTAGTAAAAAATACACCATAAATATGAAATTAATGACCGAAATATCGATAAACTCTGTCATATAAAGTTCATGGACCAAAGGATCACACAGTGTACACGGTTACAGAGCGGGTAAAATAAAAAAAAAAAGAACAAACGAACAACAGAAAAAAAGCGACAGCTAGAATAAAAGTAATTTCCTGAGAGCGTACTTTGGTGTTTGTTACTTCTTTCTACTAAATAAATTAAGTACCTGCGTGAAATAATAGAATAAATACTGTGTCTGTGTTGATTAGAAGATTTTGGTTATCTAATGAATAATCCAATGGGAAGTCACTAGATTTCCGAAAACAAAAAATGTAGAGGAAGCGTGTTGATAAAGAACATGGCATTGTTGGGTGTTGTGGATAGTTTCCAGTTTTCAAAAGCTTACATCTATACAGTAATTAAAGCAAAGTGAATACCAGTCTTACAATGAATATTCAATCCGATATAATGCACCCAGTAACGCCTGCCCAGTCAATGGGCAGGTATTGGCGTTCCGAAGACAGTGGATATCATACATCGTATACACCAGGAACCTTGGAGTTGTCTGAAATATCTAGCGAAAACATAGATCCTTACAATATAAAAGATTTCACCGCTGATATCCTTGAATCGACGGCCAAGAAAAATTATGCGCGAAAATACAGGCGTTTCAAGAGTACACCAATTGCGCCAAAATGTGAAAGTATCTTACAGTCTCCCAAGCGCAAAGGTATAAAACGACCTTATGTTGAAGATGATCAGTATAATGATAGTTTTTACATGACACAAACCCCAACCAGTGTAATAGCAGGAGGCATTCAAAGGCTGCGAGTGGATGAAATAGATACTAGCCCATCATTGTATCAAAGTGAATTCTTACACCTGTCATACCCTACAACACCTATCAAAAAGGTCTGCTTTAACACTAATGTCACCACATCAAGCTGTATTGAGGATAGTTTATTGTCTAGCCCTCTGAGGGCAATCAACAACTTGGTATGTCCTCCAAGAAGATCTGCAAAGAAACTAAGCTTTTCAAATAATCTACTGCCTGGAGAGACACAAGAAGTAAAAAGAGTTCAACCAAAAGCTGCAAGAACTATATTCAAGCCTGAGAAAAAAGTTGATATTGTAGAGGCTTTGTACAAACAAGGCCAATTACCTGCCATTACTAAAATCCTTAGTTATTTATCAAATAAGGATGTGTACAATTTTAGCCAAGTGAGCTCAACTTGGTTACAGGTGTGTGAGAATGAAACCGAAGCTAAAGTAAGGAAATGTGAGTTCATGCACTTTATCAATGACACAAAGGAGAATCATGAAAACAGGAAAGTGAATTTCTCTGTTGAGGAACATGATAAAGCCAATACAAAAGTAAAAGACCAAGGATCATCCCTGAAAGATATCCATAATATTGTGAGTCAAATGCAAGTTCGTAAAACTCCCAAAAAAAGTCCACCAACAACTCCGAGGACTATGAAATTTAAAAGATTTACCAAGGTAAATATAGATTAATTTCGTAATGATTTACAAGCTCAAACATTTAACGCACTGCAATAAACCATTATACAATGACACCTACTGATTTCAAGATTTGCTGTACAGTAATGTAAATAAAAGAATGTGTGAGAGATTTAAATCAATAAACTTGACAGGTTGTAAAAGACAACATACCTCATTTCTATTACAAAATAACTACCTTATTAAAAAAATCTATCTGCTCAGTTATCTATAGTCTTACATGTACATGTGTAATACATGCACTTAATTAGTTGTTAATTCAAACTGAAACCTTAGCCTATGAGGCTAATGATCACACCACAGGTGTAGTTGTATAGTTTTTTTTCACAGTACTTTTATTACTTACTTTTTATGTGTACATTTATATTGAAACATTTCTTCAACAGTCTGCATCTACTGATTCACGCTCGCAATTGTCGTGTATACGCTGTAAACAACCAGCAAAAGTGACCGAAGAAGCTTCTGGCGAAGAATGGGCTGAGTGCTTCAGTAGTTCATGTGCCATGCAGTTTTGTAAGTACTGCTTATGTGCACGCCACACAGGTAGGTCATGCATAAAATATGACATTGATGGTCCAAGTCCATCAAAAAGGAAGAAAAATACCTCAGTGGTTGGTTCCAAAGTAAGCAAGAAAAATCTCCGTAGGTTTCTATAAGTTTCTTTTGACTTCTACTCATACCAGTGATTTTATAATAGCATTCCAAAGTTGTTACTTGGAATTTGCTACTCGAATAATTTACATTCAAAATTCAATTTACTTTTAATATATTGGAATTTGTGTCTCATATAGCAGAATCTTACATAACTAGGTACTTTGCATTGAAGTTATTTCTAGTGAAATATTTTACTTAATTCATGACAATTTTAAAAACAATTGAGATTAATATCAATATAGATCAGACTGATGTGTTTTTTTATGTTTAGAATAATTTAGTTTTAATTGTATTTGTTAGGATCAAGAGTATTTTTCTCATTTTAAATATTTTTCTGTAATTGTTTGCAACATTGCAGTTTTATTGAAGTAGGTAATTATATTTTATTAGTTGACATTGTGAAATGATATCTGGCTTTATTTTACCAAAATGTTTTGTAATAATGTTATATTTTGCATTAAAGACAAAAGAAGACAATTCATCCAAGCATTCCAAAAAATAATAATACCATCTATATTTTAAATTCAATAGGGCTTAGATAATAAAATTTTATGTGTGACACTTGAAGACACTTGTAGCTTTATAATGATCACAAATTAGTGTCATAGGTAAGTATTTATTTTTCACAAACAAAAATAACTGAATTAAAGCCCTCTTGGTTACAGTACTATTCAATTCAAGTGCATCTGAGAAATATCGGGAGACTTTCCCATTCAATGTAACAAAGAACAGGATGTGATGCATGTGAATTGATGTACTGATTGTGCAGGATGGGCAATTGCATTCATCTTATAATCTTGTTGTCATATTACAATAGCACTAACATCTGCCCTTATATAATATTCGTATAATACTTAGTAAAAAGAAATAAGGAAATTATACATAAAAATTTGCTGTTCAAAAGAGATAAGTCAATAAACAATTATATCACATTTTGATAGCTGAATGTGTGAACAGTTATATAAACCTGTAGACATGGCAAATTAAGTGAATTGGTAGAGTCTCATTGCATTACATCTTTGTGCTTGTGTAAAAATATATCTTTTCATATGTGCGTGCACTGTGAATCTGGGTTATAGGGCCGACTTGTTGTGACAAGATTCGGTTTTAGAGGAATAATAAAGCAGTAGAATTTTGTGCTCAATGTGACCCGCTACTTCCGCCTCGACCTTCTAACGTATTATATCTGCAGAATATATATTTATATTGTATCTGACCTATCGCTTTAGAATTCGGCCAAATTACGTCATTGATAACTTCCTTGATCTTCAGTATGACCAAGTATTGTAGTAAGATATGAACCTATTAGTGGCAAATCTAAACAATTTCATAAAAAGTAAATGGAATGTAACATCTGCACATAGTGCCCTATGCACATTGTTTTTACTACATCGAAACTATGTATTTGAACTATTTTGAGATACTTTCAACATAACTCAATATTGTTCACCGGGAATATAGCCAGTCAGAGACAAGTTCGAGCTTACCTTTGTTATTTTACTCGACGTTATATACCCGGTGAACAATATTGAGTTATAATTCTGTGCGCGTTTCACTAAAATACTTTCAACATAATTTGGTAGCTTTGCCACTGGTAATTCTGACCTCATTGCGGCCTTCTAGTCTGTAGTGTATTCTATTCCATATAAAATGAAATTATGTCCACATCTTAACCGTAAACTAAAGGGTATTCCATTAACATGTAGATATTTATGTACGTAGTCATCTTTTTTTTCTATCTAATTTTAAGAACAGTACCTAAGTTTAGCACTTAGTTTTAAAACAATACGTAATACTCCTTAGATCACTCGTCTATTAGTACGATAACAGTCACTAAGATCATTTTTAAATTACTTTTATTGTCACAATCGCATACCTCTCCTTTGAGTTATAACCTCATTGGAATTTTTAGGTCACATAGGGTTAGTATACTACTAACTTTTGAAATGATTAGGCATTTTTTTAAGTAGAACATTTAAGTAATTTTATCATTTCCACAATAAGAATGATTTGTTCAAAACTGGGTCCAAATTTTTAGTAGAACAAACAAAGATTTCCTAACAGCGACATTGCTGCCTAGTTAGGTGATTCATAAAGACTTTGTAGTGTAATTAGGTAGTATTTATAAGACTCTTTTAGAATTTAATTGAATATACTAAGTGATTAATTTACCTAACGTGCCTGGGTGTTTTAAAGGGTTACGATAATAAATGTCGTAGCTCCCATTCCTTACAGGCGTGTAACAGAGAAGGGAGAAAAAAGAACATTTGTAACTATAAATTTTTAACCTTAACACACGTATTCGTACGGTATATGATCCAACCGCCAATCGTACTGGCGAAAATCATCTGTGTTATCGACTGTTTTACTACGGCACATTGAATATAGTGCTTAATTCGAACTTTAACGTGGTTCTTCTAATGTCAAGCTCTGAAATTCTATCATAGCGAATGTTTGTTTTTCTTTTTCTCCTATAGGTAAACAATTTGACAGAAAGTCCGGGTATACAACTTGGAGAGAGCCTACAAAGGCAATAACAATTATACATAAAAAAATCGCATGCGAAGTATATAACATGCGAGTATTAATATTAAGGTAAATCACAAAATGATTTAATACTTTTGGGAGCCACGGGGGCACTCTATTAAATTGTTTGCCTATAACTGGTAGGTCATTTTTTTCTAGTTAGTTTTGCCACCAATTTTATAATTGTACATTTTATTTTGTGTGTAAAATTCAGTCCAGTGATTGTTTTAAGTACAAAACGAAAGAGCCATACAAACCCACCTTTTTAGAAATGTCTGTATGTGCCATTGTGTATTTTTATGTATTTTCTTAAGATTTTCTAGTTTTAGTAAAATCTCGGGAGTCATTTTAGTTTTGTGATTATCTCAGATGTTAGGATACTTTTAATTTGCATTTATATTTTAATGACATTATGGTAGTAATATAATTTTTAGTTTATTCTTATGATACTGCGTGCTGAGTGACGTTTGCCTCCACTTTTTTCTATAGTAGATCTTAATATGAAGTGGTTATGTCTATCTCTTTCAATAGTGGATGAGAAGCACTGTATTCACACACATTTACCAGAAAGCATCACAAAGTATACGTGTAATTCATATGTCTTTAGCAACCAGTTTTTTATTTATCATTGTTGGGAGAGGTGGGCATAATACATTCTACTACGTTTTTGACATTCAAGTTCAAATAGAAAAGCAGTTGTTTTCCTACATAATTCACATCTTATAAGCTCTGCGCGAGTGTATAATGCTCTGATTTTGATTTTAGGTATTATTTCATATTTTAAATGTAAATGGATTGCTTATGAAGCTCTCTACTTTTAAAGTCATTGTTTGCAGTATAATAAAATTTTGATATCTTAGTATGGTGGTTATTTATTTCTACTGATATACAGCATTCATACGTCCTTAGCGGTAACGAAGGCAGGTATCGTGAACGGATAGCCACTTTTTATGCAGAAGCGTCTCCTTAACTCGATGAGAAAAATTGCTACAGGGGAATACTGCACTCGTTGATTCAAGGCCCGCCGGCTCTTTTAATACGGCTGGGATGTCAATACTTTCCTAGAGTGTAACAGATTACCTATGTATGAAATTGTAGACAACCCAGCAATTATATTGTAGTACCAACCCGTACAATATTATTCGTTATTCTGCGACGATCGGCCGAGAAAGCGACCTTCTCAGTTTTGATGATATCTGTGTCACTATAGGCAAACCACATAACGCGGGGCAATACGGAAGATGGGCGCGGTCTCAGGCTGTTGCGGGGCTGAAGTGGCGCGAGTGGGGCAAAATTGACATTGTCACAAGTGTCACTCAACTATTCGCTTTCTTATTTTGCATCAAAATATTACATCAATCAATATAAATAGAAAAAGTGATCACTAGTGTACCGCAAACCACATCCACATACTCGGCGTTCGGGCAGTTAAATGGTTTAGCTATAGAACATCCATTAGGTAGAATTCGGTATTTTGTGCCCAGTGAAAAATGAACCTAAACGTTTGTAATGACATGCATGTAAGTTTCAACCTTAGAATGTAGACCAGATTCTTGACCGGCCGAACAGTACTATAGGTCCTGCGCCTAATACAGGTGTCAAGACAGACATGACATAGAAAAAAACCGCACTCTGATTGGCTGTTATGTCACGCTTCGTGCGACTCTGCTTGTTTCAACAAATCGCAGCGCGTTATATGTCTTGACACTTCTTTCTTGGAGCGCTGTGCTACGGGGGCTGCACTTACACCTGTCAATAACTCCTGAGTTACCTTAACGTACAGGCTTGTAAGTATTAGTACTTTGGGTCAATTATGGCACTCCATAATTGAGTAAGTACCTAGATATAAAATAAAACACAAACACTTCTTATTAGGTAATCAACTTGTATTACAAGAGTAGGTATATTTACAAAACCTAGCTTAAGTCTAGAAAATAGTTCGAAATAGATTTAGTTACTTAAAGCTACGTTAATATGTTACACTTAACTGCTCATGTGTGAACAAAACTTAACAGGCATAAGACTAAGATGACTTAAGATATTGCAACATTAACAAAATCGTAAAAGGACTGAAAATAAATAGGTAAAAATGTACAAACTATGAGAATCCGCCCTATACGTCTGCAGTAGACGTGAATTGGCATTTTGTTATTTTTTATTCAGACTGTTCTACGTCGAATTCATCCCAGACCCATCACAAACTTTGGTATTTGATACGCCACTTGAGGTATTTGCATTAGCATCGCCATCCTGTAAAATAACAATGCATTAGTATTCATACTCAAAAAAGGAACTGTTTCACAGAACATATAATAATGATGGATTACTTGGTACGGAAAGCAGTACCGATGCTATTAAAAGGTGTGTAAGCCTGTAACACCTGTAACATCGATCGCCTACCACCTATCACGTTGTGTCAAATATCTACACAGATTTTTTCTTTCGGTTCTTTCTAGGTACATACTTTACTATTCATATTTTAAAATACTTTTTCTTGCCAAGTGGTGATAATGTGGAATCATTTATCTCTATAATACTAGCCTACCAGATAGGACGTTCCAAACAAGGAGTTTATATAATATAATAAGAACTCAAATGTTGTCAAGAAAAGTAATAACAATTTTCTTACATGGGAGGGCTTGTCTATATATTTAGGTCTATGTGTGGAATATTCAATAAGACTATTTCATATTGTAGATTCCTGCTTCGCTACATGTATTCGGACAATATTAAGTAGATATTTTATAAAATCTCTTATTCTTATTCTGATATGTTATAAAAGGCAACGCCATCGAGCTACACAATCCTGCAGTGAAAGAGAGAGGAATATTATGGTACCCACCTTCCTGTAGCAAAGCTTTAGATAAAACAGTCACCATCACCATTAGACTTGAGTCACACTAGGCCTGCAGATTTGGAAGAGGACAAATTAGTTATAGACAATCCAGTCTTGTTTTTCAAAGTGATTCGACAAGCAAGTAGGGTAGGTATACTTTACAGCGCTGATTGCAATAAAGTGGGAAAGTTGTATCAATATTTATGTCAAATCGCTTTGAATTATTAAGATGTGGATTCTAGTTAAACGTCGTATTTATAAATTAGTATTTACTTTCAATATGAGTACCTACACGATACAGATTTGTCAGTATTGATATTGGAATAGTCTAGTCAAAGCGTCCAATAGTCAATCACATGGATCTAGTCAAATACTTATTTATATATACGACGGAATACTCTGATATGTACAGGCTAAAAAGAAAGATAAATACGTACTGCAGTATGTAAGTATGTACAAGTTTCTAAAGTTAGATTAGGTCCTTCACCAAATGAGTACCTACATTTATTTACAATTTAGAGTTTCAGTTTAGAACAACTTCTCATGTAGAGCGGGGTAACTCAGTCTATGTATGTAGGTATGTAGTGGAAGGAAGTAGAAAGATAAAGTACCTAGTTCGACACACCAAATAGAAATGTGAAATTATACCGACGGAGGGAATCGAACCCGTGACCTTTGAACGAAGGGCAGGTGTATTTACTGACCAGTGTTCTGACGGTCCCCCTTTTATTCATGCACACCTGCTAGCGCAGTGCCCCTCGCGCATGCAAGTCCGTTATAGAATTACCATTTTGATCTAGCTATGGTACGTAAATACCTAATAATATTTGTAATTCCTTAGTCACGCGTTTTTCTTTATTTCTCTTAGATGCGCCCTATGCGCCCAGTGTTGCTATATTCTGTGGAACGAGTGCTCCAATCTTACGTCTACAGATGTGTATCTTTTAATGTAATGAAATGACTAGGTTACTTATAATTCTATATTCTATCGAATTAGGTAGGTAGCAGTGCATTCCACCACCATTACATATTTACACAGAAAATCGACAGATTGGAGAAACCTACGAGACTGAGAGTCCATTGTAGAACCAGGCTCGCCACGTCTGAGGCGCTGGCGTGGAGCCGTCGATGCGCGCCTCTATGTGCCCGCAGAGGGCGCGGCGGTCGTGCGAGCGGCCGGAGCGCGCGTCGCAGATCAACCTCTTGCGGCACTCGCCGTCGCATGTGCCACGCCGTGGGCTGTTCTTCCAGTAATGTCTGGAAAAGCAAAAAATTGGGAATATAATAACTATTCTCTCAGATTTCAGATTTTTCACTATCGTGGTAAGTCGCTTTACGGATATCCGACAATACGGCTTTTCTATCGCTTTCGCGTGTGCCGTTATCCTCTTTCACGACGCCACACTGACATAGGACAATAAGTTATTGGACATGTCCTATCCATTTTTAACTATGTTCCACTTCCGTTAATCTCTTCAGTCGGGTCACTACCCGGCTACTACGGGGATACTACACACAAAACGTAGCAATTTGTCAAATCCATAGAACTGGACTCATCAACATTTTACTTAAAAACACTTCTATTAATTAGGTGAAGAGGATAATGGGTGTGGGCAAGCACCTCGGCAAGCAGCTTTATATTTGTACTAGGGTATGTGTTGCCGACTTTAGTTCGCCATCGTGGTACTCACTTGAAGTACAAGTTAAAGACGTCTTCCTTCCCGGTCATGTCGTCGATGAACTTATCCCAGTCCTGCGGCCGCAACGCCGGCATCAGGTACGCCGACCGCGCTGAGTACAGTTTGTACCATATAGGGTAGCCGAACAGGTTTGCCTCCTTCAGGTTCATTATCCAGGTCTCGTGGTCTACTACCAACTGGAAAATTATAAGAGATTTTTTTTTTCAACATCCCGATTGTTTAGATGTACAAGTGATTTCGTCTATGTAGTTTTGAGATTTTAGTCTGTTTTAGCGCCAACAATACAGGAATTGATTAATCAGAATCCTGTTAATCCAATACCTCCCTATTAGGCAGTAGCGTGCACAACATATAGACAAAAAGACACTGCCTACCTTAGTATTTTAGCTAACACCTAATAATATAGTTGTTGCTAGAACTTTTTATGTTGTACTCACGACAGAGGCCGACGAATGTCCTGTGTTTTGTGGGTGAGTACTTGAGTAGATATATAGGTTAGGTACCTATATTTCGTAAAGACAAGTTCCCTATACAAAGGTGTCAATCCTTGAGGAATACTGCCTACCTTGTCGTAAATACCAGTGCACGCCACTGCTATTAGGTAGGTAATTATTTATCTCGACGATTTTTCTCCTACGTGGGCCTAATTATAAGCCGTACCTGATCAGTTATTGCAAAATGAATACGTATCAAAACTTACGCGTGTTGATTGTTCGTGATCTCCATCTACGTAATAAATCCGGTACCCTAGATTCAAATCGTAATATGGGGACACCGACGGCCCCACGTACGCTATGCTCGTCGCTCGACCTAGAAACAAAAGAACGTTCATTTTCGATTAAACCACGATACCTGTATTCCGTCCAATAAAAATACGACAGGCAAGTACCTACAGTCAGTTTCAAGCTGCGGAAGCGACTGCATTATTCAATCTTGATTTTTTTTACAAAACTGACACTGACAATTTTTTTTTAGTTTAGATTCATCGTTTTTGAACTTTTAATTGATATACAATATGGTGTTTAAATTAACACTGGTGGGGTTCGTATCTCTAGTTTTAAAAATAATGTACTGTACAAGTTTTGTAATTATTCCCCACTTCCCATAACTTTCTATGCGAACTGTACAGCTACCTAATGTTGCATGGCACATTGGCCAGATGTTCCCAAATGACCGTTCCGCGGTCGCTCAACTTACCAAGGTCGTTAGGATCGTAGAACACTTCGAACTCATCAAAATGCGTGTGCCCGAAAAACTGTGCCGTTATAGTGGCCTCATATCTGTTTATTATGGCGTAGTAGTTCCGACTCCATACTTTGAGGCAGTCGGAGTGGCCTGGCGGTATGTGACCGATTATGTGCACCTTCTCGCCGCTGAACTCGGCTGACTGCAACTCATAGATCAGCCACTGCAGCTCTGTGGCAGGATCCGTGCTGTTTAGGAGCAACCACCTGAAAATTATGATGTAAGGGTTATTTTTTAGGTAAGTAGGTTAAGTGTGAATTAAATACCTACCAAAAAAAAAATAATGAGGTAAGTAAGGAAACAGGTCAAAAGTCTGTTTTTTTATTTCCCTTGATCCATTCTAATACAAATAAATATCCTAAAAATTGTTTAAACAATGCCCTCATCTTATCAAACGTATGTATGCACGCGACACGTATACCAAGTCGTGGTGGATCTTCAGTATACATTATGGACTTATTACATGTTATTTTACACATAGGTACAATTAGTACATAATATATTGTAATAGTGAACACATGAAACATTGTAAATTGGCTGAATACCTGTATTATTTTATAATAATTGGTGAACCTTGGGCATTTGCTTATCAACTGCCTCTGCCTACCCCCCTTTAAAAGGCGTGAAGTGTATTCATTCAAGTTGTTATAAGCACAGAATTCTCTTTGGTGCATTTAATGTTTTTACGAATAGAGTTTAAAACTACTATTAGAGGTTTTACTACTTAAAAAACTACTACGTAAAGTTACGTACTATTAACCTACTCACCAATTTTTATTATTACAGTAGTTCATGTTGAGTGAGATGATACGGAACCCAGGGCGTACGAGTACGGAGTAGAACGCGCCACGGCGTACAGTGTGCGACACGCCAGCGGGTAGCCAGCGACGCCACTGCGCGTCCAGCTCGTCGTACAGCCACGCGATATTCGACTCCGGCGACGAGATGTATGGTGGTGGGAAGCTGTACCGGATAATGGTGAGTATTTAATATCAAATTCACACATATACAAGGAAAAAAAGAACCGACTTCCAGTACAAAATTTGACAGAGTTTTGGTTTTTCTCACGGCTGCCATTTTTTAACTGATAAATGGGATCCAAACGGGAAGCACCAGCTTTCAAACAAAAAAGAAGCATTCAAATCGATTCAACCATTATTGGTAAACATTATTGACGTAACAAAAATAAAAATAAATCCGACGAATTGAGAACCTCCTCCTTTTTTTTAAGTCGTTTGATAATATACTTCGTTGGACTGGGACCACATAGGATACTGGGAGTATTACTTACACGCCGCCGTACAAAGCGATATAAAGTTATTTGCGGTACGAAAAGTGTTATAGGGCTAGGCTCTTAGTACCCACACCTTAATCCATCGGCCATCTTAATCCCAACTGTCAGCTAAAAGTTGACACTGGAGGCATACATACTTAATTGAGCGTTTCCAAATTTTAGGTACAGCGGATGCAAATCATATTTACAGGGATTTTATGTGGGCGAATGAACTCTATTGCGTGTAAAAGGACCCAGAGCAATCGTATTAGAAGCGTTGTAAGGTTCGTCAATATGTATATTTATTTAAGATTATGTCTAATATTCTTTCTTTTAAAAATTTATTCTGTAATCAAAAACTAAAAGTCTAGGTATATTTTGAAACAGCTTGTTGCGGATCTAAATCTGTACTAACTTTACAATTTTAAATGAATAAATAACAGAAGATTATAACGTTTATTACATCGCGTAGTCTAATGCGAGTCGATTCTATATTCATTTTACCACATTAGGTGCCACATACAACATCAACACAAATCACGGTAAAAGTTACCTACCTGTTAACTGGAGAAGACTCGTGATTTCCCAACGCCGGAAAAATGGGTACTCCTGGGAACATGTCGGACATTTGGGCAACTGTTTCCTGTAGGACCTTCAGGTTTTCTTCCTTAGTCTGATTCCAGACGTCGTGTGGGGGAAGGTCGCCCGTCCAGAGGATGTAGTCAATGTCCTAGAGGAATAAAACATACACGTCAGTTTTATTTGGTAAACAAATACACTATTCAAGCCTGTTAACCCAAAGCGGGATAGGTACAGGCAAAACAGAGTTTGTTGATAATTAGGTAGGTATTATTAAATATAATCTACAGAAACCCCGCATGGTGGACAAAGTTGACTCTCATTTGGCTGAAGAGTTATAGTCTCTGCATCTAATGTGAGATGTGATATTGGAGTGGTGGTAATTAAATAAATTGTTATTAGAAGTACCTATATTTTATACTTTTAGTACCTAAGGTAGTATCTATCTTAGGTACTAAAAGACGAATAGTTTGTAGAAGTAGGTAGGTAACTACAACAACACATATTTTTAAGTAATATGAGTGATTTTTTTTAAAACACAGTGAACAAGCATTTGACCACCATCCTGTCTGTTGTTAAGCACCGATGTGGTCTACGATGGAGCACACTTGTTTATGAGGGATGTCAACACAATGTTCAACCATGGTTATTAAATGACTAAATGTTTCAATTAAAGATCGAATCTTTCTTGATGAAAATTTACGTAAAAGTTACGTAGGAACCCATGTAATAATTAATGATCAACACCTACATAAAATTTTGTGCAAAATTATCTAAGCATTTTTAAAATCAACTGAATATAAAGCAAATCGTTTAGAAATTATATGCACGACTGATTTCTAAATGAATATTTGACGATAGGATGTCTCGTTCAATGACCAAACAAAGAGGATAGGAAACCCGCATGTCATCTCATTGTACCGTTTGGAGTTGCATAAGGCCCGCTTTTGTGAAACCATGCATAAATCACATCCATTCTGAACAGCTAGTCAATGAATTGTCACCAGAGGCAGGAAGTAAGCTCGCGGTTTCTCCTACCTAGAAATAAACTCTTCGTTCACCGCAAATTTAAGAATGTGCCTCATCTGGAACTGCTAATACTTAGTTTTTTTATAGTTATAGACCCGTATTCGAAAACTTCCCTCAAGCACAAATCTCTGCTTAATTAAACGTTGTTTGTGTAAAAGAAAAACATTAGTTCAGTGCTGATTATTTATTCAGAATATGGACCATAAACTTCATCCCAAGCCAAAGATAAACGAAGCAGATCAGCATAACGCTGCAAGTATACAGACAGCTGCATAAACGATTCCCGGTATGTCGTCAAACTAGTTTGATGTCGAAGCTACTACTAAATTGCAAGACTTCGTAATGTAGGCAATTTCCCGTACAAAGATTGGCTATTAAAATGCTACTACTCACTGTATGGGTTTCGGCGATATGTTTGAGCATGTGGTCGATAGTCCGTTTTGGAGTGTCACACTTTCGGTAGTCGCCCCACTTGCCGGCCCCGCCGCCTGGCGTCAGAGCGGGCCCGCTGGACACACGGCAACATAGCGGCTCGTTGCATTCCGCATTTGCACCTACGATGACATGAGGCATGAGAAAACCATTTGAATTACATCAAACGAAAAATCTAAATATAAATAAGAAAGATTTTTTTTCAATAATTCATTACTTATTTTAAATCAAGTAGCTGTTAAGTTTAATCAATCGGAGCAGCTTACCTTCAGCATAATAGGGGTCGAAATGCGTATCGGAAATCTGCAACACTTTGAAAGTCGGCGCCTTTTCTAAAGGTGGATCAAGTGCTCGTACTTGGGGCTTTGGTACTGGGGGGAATGACACTTCCCATTCGTGATAGGGATTGTAGACGTCACCGCAAGCATCGCCAATGACGAAGCTGCAGACCTCGTCAGGACCAATCGTGATACGCTTCAGTACGTACACGACTTCGCTCTGAAACAACGACATTATAAAGAATCACTCGTGCGCATCGCATAAAATGGACAGTGTATCGAATTAATTGGAAATTACATAGCATTTTCTGCTCTACATTAAAATTGTCTTTGTTTTTCTTAATGTTAAATATCGGTGAATAAATTTCTTATCCAATTCAGTCTAGTTTTTCGTTAGGTTACAAATCGAATGTAACGATGACGTAAAACTAAAATGATTTCCCTTTCAAAATACAATTCACTTACCCCAAACAATCTTGTGATTCCCTCGCAAACTCTAGCCGATTGGATGTTCAGTGACACGCAGAATTGATAGATCATTTTGTTAATATCTTCCTTGCTCTTCCCCAGCCTGATGTAGTGTTGCAGGAGACCAGCTCCGGCCTTGCAGGCGGTGCACGACACCTTCGACATCACTGAGTGCTCCACCTCATAGTATACTTGTTTTAGATTAAGGAGTTTCAGTGCTTTCTCTACAAATACTGGCAGATTTGTGCTCTTGTCGCTATCCCATAGAAGCCTCGAGTAGTTTCTCTTGAGTGCCGCCATGTGTGCGATGAGTTCCGTCTCGTTGGCCGAAGGGGGCAACTTGTGGCTGAAGTTCGAGGGTAGGAAGAAGGGCTCTTGGTTCCGAGGCTCCGTCGTCCAGTTCCATTCGTCTTTGGGCGGCGTCCATCGTATCACTGGCTCTTTTGCCCGGCCGCTACTCTGATCCAAGAATATGGGGTTACCTGAAATAATTAATTTTTATAAATATACCAAGGTTGGTATACAAAAAGGAATGAAACAAACATCGAACTTCCAGGTTCGGGCATATCTACTTGTTGTTTTACGTTTACATGTTGTTTACATATTGACATTGAATTGCACATCAGGAAATCTGCAGCACGCTATTTCAACACGAATGTTGCGCTTGCATTATGCTGTACGAGTAGTTAGTTATTTATTTTCCGAAACTTTTATTTACGTATTGAAATCAGATAGTTACTCGATACAAATTGCACCATTATTCCGCTTAACTTACTAGCACTTAAACCTCAGGTGTTGTGTTGTTTATCCACTACAACATGGTGTGTGGTGGCACAAATTGTGAATCAGGGGTGATAATGAGTACAGGCCTTTGGTAGTAAATAGACCCTAGGTTAAAACATTACCTAGGTAACATCAACATAAACCAATTTGTCCGTGTGTGTAGCGAAAGTTTGTGTACATTTTACTAGTTTTTGAGATCAACTAGCTCTGTTCTGTTCTGGTATGGGTCTATCTTATTTAGACTAGCGAAAAAGTACAAGTTATTGTCAGAGATTTATGGAAAAAACCACAGAGAGTAATTTTATATAGTAAGTATTTAATAGTGAATCATTTAGTCATAACTATATACATAAGTACGCCCATTATGTAATAGGCGTACATGTATACGTTTCCAGTTTTTTCCTTTTCCAGAGATTGCCATTGTGTTGTAGGCAATGTGGACATGATTGATAAGTCGATTATTTATTGTCTACATCGGAAATCTTCCTTTAACTATTATTGTTTAAACTCGTTACATCGCTGCAGTGAGTAAACCAATGTATACCTTATGTATATATTGGGTCTCGTTCTATTTTTATAAAGTGTTTACCTAAATAGTCCAACATTATAACAATCACATTTAATTGCAAATTTAATTGTCTACGATATCTATGTCAAAATTGAGACTTCGCTATGAAAAGTTGAAGAGAAAAGCGCATTAATTAAAGTATTTTTAAATTATGTTTTGATTTTCCTATTATAATTTTATTAGTAGTGGTGACGCTAGTAGGTCAGTAGCGTCACCTACCCCTGAAGACGTCACGTACCCCTGGAGAAGTAGGGATGTGGCTAAAATTGGATGAATGCTTACTTAAATGTCAACTACTAATTCCGCCAAAAGATGTGTCCTTTATCTTAGTATATTTTTTTTTGATATAACAGCAATATTTTGATGGACGTCACCTGTAGCAGAGCTACAGCTTTTTTAAGTTTTTCACTTGTTTCTAATAAGCGTAAATAACATTGCCCTACGAGAATGTAATGTATCCAAAATATTTAACCACCGCTTTAGGTATTGTGGAGGACTTTCATTTATTTCAGCTTACCTGAAACTATAGAGATAACTGTAAAATAGGAGAGCAGATGTGGAAGCCATGTTGTCCGTACGATCATGACTGAAGGGTGAAGGAAGAACAGGTTCTCTGTAACAAAAGAGAAGTACATTAGATATAGCAGATAAAAATAATCTTTTGTAAAGTCGCATCGTTATAAGAAACGAAATATCAGACAACAAATACATACATTTAACGCCGTGTGCTATGAAAAATGGATCCTACTAGGTGGAAGTAACGAAACATCAAACTTTACTTTTTAGAATGACCCGAGTATTAGTGGGTACCGGTAATATTTAAACGCGGCATCAAAGGCGAGTAAACTATATCCAGCCACTTGTCATCCTGGTATTGCATGTATGACCCTATTTGCTAAAAGCGACAGTTGTCAAATTGACAATTACACTGACAATTCGGTATACATTGCGGCGCCAAATGAACGATGTAGGTTATATTGATAAGGAGTGCATCAACATCGAACCGAAGTGGTGATATGACGCTTGATTGAAAAGATATTGAAATAGATCTATTTGTTCAGTTATGCCACTCTTATGAAACATGGAATGAGCATAACAACTTGTTAAAAGTATCACCAATATTGCATTAACCTTAAAACACCGATGGCGACATACATTTATTTAACTGTGCGTAATTATGATAGGTACACGTTCGTAAGTTCTAAAATTACAAAATAAACAAGTTTGTTAAACTACCTCCATAATCTTATTTGCCTGTAGTTTCTGAATTTAAATACTTTTTAATAAGTGGTTTGTTTATGGTCGGAGGCCTACCTATTTTAAACGAAGTACAGTTATTACGGTATTAAATCCTCGCGCTGAATATTTAAAATGTCAGTCAAGTTTCGTACGAGATCAGAATCGACGGTGAATACAACATTTTGTTATAGTTGTCAAAGTTTTATTTGATTAAGCACAGAACAAAAACGCCCGAACTAATCATTTTCGTACAATCGATAAAATCTAGCTTAGTTTTAATTAGATATAGATCAATCAAATCAATGTTGCATTGATATCATAGGTATAATGGGAACAGATATACATCCTATTGAAACATCTCTTCAATTTTTTTTTCAAACGAGCAATTCCGCTATGATTACCAACGATGACGACATCGAAGAGATTCCAATCCACTCAGAATGTTTGGTTACTTTCTTAACTTTTTATTTCACTCCTCCTCAATACATCATTTGTTGTTATACCAATAGATAAGATAGCGATTGCGCAGTAACCGGCGTCCATCAACAAACAGTCTATTACGAATTGAATTGGTTTTGTTGGGGTCGCATCTCGTAACAGCTGCCACGAGCGGCATTGTATTCTAGACGAATATTGCTCAAGACGTTGCGTTAGAGATGAGACGACAATTTTGTTTCGCTGCCCGCATGTTGGTTGATGATCATATGTGATGATTCATCGAATTTTTACAGAAACGAACGGACGTGTGCTGCGGCGAGGTCGCACTTTCTCCTTGCTCCATTGAGTGAAGAAAGTGACGGGTATAGCACGGGGCGGCGCGTTTCTTCATTGTGTGACGTGCCAAATGAATGATGCACCGCGTTTCTTATTTACATTACAATTGGGGGAATGTTTGTAGAATTTCTTTTACGAAAAACAATGTAATAGTTGTAAAGCGGACTTTGTTGCCTTGACTAATTGCTGAAATTAATGTACGACTGATATATAGTTTTTGTAAATAAGTACAATAGAGTAATACCTTAAGTACCAACCTATTTATAATATTTATTAATATTTTCCGAACCCCTGATGATGATGATAATTAACACTTGATCATTGATACCTTTCATAACTGCCCGAAGTTTGTAAAGTAATTCGTAAGATTAGCATCGAATTTGGAATATCTAACATTAATTAGGAAAATCTTTAAAATAGTGCTGGCTGCAGAATTTGAACCAATATGCAGTTCTGTACCATATAAACCATTATTTACACTGCATACCTCCGCAATTATACATTGATTACATTAGATACTTAAACGTAAAGATAATTTACAGTATAAGATAATTATTACGCAAATGTATTGCAATTACAATTATAATCCTCAACTAAAGATGTTTTCATTATACCTACCTATATTCAATATGATTTAACAATTTATTGCACTATTAATTGTAGCATTTTCTTTGAGTTAATTTCTGTAATTATGACAAACTCTACAAAAGGAGAGAGCGATAACGACTACATCATTAGAACCTCCCCTAACTCTACATAATATGGTTTAAAAGTATGTATAATATGGTTCCGTAATAGATAATAATATTATGCAGCCGTCATGATCCACTAACATACCTACCGCACACGTGCAAATATCGTTATGCACTTACGAGTAACACTACATGTAACTAGCAGTAACGAGTGGTGCTGATCGTTATTGTTAACGATATATTTTTCTTACTTACTCGGTACTTAGTAAAATAACTAGGCTGTTTATGTATGTATATCAACTAGTTTTCCTCCGTTGTGTTATCAGCGATTCATCTAGTGCATATAGTAATAAAAAAAATACTAGCTTATGGCCTTATGTCCTATTCCAGGTTATAATATCTTCCTTACAATGTTTCTTCAAAAGTTCAGTTGATTTTCATTGAAGACTAGCTGTCCCGGCAAACATTGTTTTCCCAATATACATTATTAACAAGGTTTCCCTGCTATTATATGCATGTATTATATAATATACATATAAACTTTTCTCTAGAATAGCTCCATTTATTAAAGAAAACCGCAACAAATTTCGTTGCGTATTTTTGAAGATCAAACCATACATAGGGGCAGACAGCGGGATGTGACTTGGTTTTATACTATGTAATGATGGTGTGACACAAAGAATTTTCGCATTATGTTTCGGTACAGCAGATTCGAAACCTTATCTAAATAATAAAACATAACAAAATCGTGCGAGACTTACTATTCCAACCGTAAAAATGTTTGACGAAGTTTTTGTCTTGACAAATCAATTAATCGGTCCAGTGCGGCCAAGCCCAAAAAAGCGACATGTCATTGATTCATGTGACTGGTTTCCCTCGCTATTATAGCTAAATTGCTGAATACGATATTGTGATACATTGTTAGGGTCAAGTGTACCTATAGCGTGTAAGTTACAGTTTTTAATCAATGTTTTGACTCAGATACGATTTGTACAATTGATTAAAATTATTTAAAAACTATCGATATCGGAAATGCGAAATACCTTATATATAGTATAGTGTATGTTTGTTACTGAATTGAGGAAAACTACTGAAATTTTGGACAAAACTTGGTGAGGAAATAGACTATTACCTTGATTAAGACTGTTATATAGGTAGAATATTGTACACCGTGGGGCACGACTAATAGTTTTATACATTAACACATTCGAGGATACAACCCGCGGGTCGACGCGACAACAAACAAACGCCTATAGTCTTAAATCGAGTGCCCATGAAAGTGTTAATCAGATATTAAGTGAAAAATTTGCCCCTACGCAAGAAGGTTTTACTCTTAACTCATCTTACACCAGGACATTCATAATATTACAAAATCCCAATAAAAACGTGTATTTTATTGATATCATAAATTGGCGTATTGTACGGAAGTATCGGAACCGATGCATCAGGATTAACAACTTTCAGAAGAGAGCAGAACAGTCCACTTTCACTTCCAACCGACAGTACCGGATCACAAATCTGCAAGTAATACCTTACTCCTTTCCTGACTGACTTAAGTATTTTACGAGACATTATGGAATCGTAGAATGTTGCGTCATGAATGGTTAGCGAGCAACGAAAGTTTGACAAGCATGACAAGTGTAAATGGGTACGTACACTTACGAAGATCCCTTTGTTGTTTTAACCCACTAGTTTAGTTTTCACCATTAGTCAAACTTGTCGCTGAATCTACGTTTTTTGCGTTCGTTTAAAGTATATTTCTACAGCTAACATTGTTAGAAAAAACTAACTACAGATTAACAGCCTAGGTCAACGGTGAAACAGTTGTTGCAGTGTTATCTATGGCCTGGTATAGGTACATAAACTCACTTCCATATACTGTGGAAGGGATAAAAATCTTCGCTGATATTATAACAAAATTAGACTGATATTTGTTATAAAAATAAGTACTAATAAAGAATACTTCAAACCTTTTAATCCCAAAACGGGGTAACGGGGCACTTGCTACGCAAATCTTGCTACACTCACGGTTTACAAAGCGTATTTAACCCAAAATGACACGGGGTTATCATTCGTCGTTAAGCATAACAGTTGCGTCGTGGGTCCTAGTTGAGTCGTTGGTAACTCAGCTGAAGTGACGAGAAACAAAAATGCACACGGCACAACGGAACGCTCCAGCGGAACTGAAAGAATAATTTTCACACACTTCGTGATATGCGGGTTTTAGTACCTACTACGTTGTCCTTCACCATATGAGCGTTGCTTAGCATACATAGTTTCTGAAAGAAGGACCCTTTGGTACTAAGCGTGTACAGCAGTTCTCGAACCTACAATCTCCCCATTGCAGGTTCAGGAATCCAACTACAAGGCCACAGACGCAGACAAAAGATAATATGCCCATTAACTAATAAGTCCGATCATTCACTTAAATTACAATTTCATCAATACTATGTAGCGGAAGCTCCTTATTTCGTATTTTGATACGTTGCCGTATGTATTTCCCTCCTGAGCGAGCCTAAAAATTGTAACTACATAGTAACATAGGTAGGGATTGTCTCGTGTACCATTGCATAAATACACTTAGTGATAGATGGTTACTGGATGGATACTGTTATCCAAAAGTCGTATGTACATTTTAAATATTATGAAGAGTGTCGTAATCGATCCATAACAAAGGAAGTTATTGAAAAGGATATTTTGAATGTACCGATGTGTACTGTCCTCTACATTAAGAACATGTATTATATGTACATACATAGGGCTGTATTCTCTGTAATAAGAAGTACCGATTTTTTTAAATTATGGGTTATTTTAAGTGTTGGCTCGTGTCGTGTATCGTTTGATTAAACTATGTTAACATCATTAACGTTATCCACATACTGAATATATTTTAAACTGCCTAATATAATACTGAACGCTTCTCAATTATAAGACAATGATAACATTTTTCAACGAAAGAGAAAATTTCGATTGTCATGATAAAATGCATGATGTAGTGCCAATGCATGTTTGTGAGCATTCATAATCCCTCGAGTCTGGTCTGTTCAGATTACAAGAAATAACGCTAAAGCGTAAATCTGTATCATTCAATGTGACCGTCCACGGACCTATCTTCACGAAATATGTCTGTCTTGTGGTCACGCGATATAAGCGCCAGCTTCAGATCACGTGCGGCATCACATTATATATATATATAAACTTGCGTGGACACAGGTCGATATGTAAGGATACAGAGTGTCCAACCCACGACTCGGACCATCCCTAAGAAAGATCGCCAATGACACTATTATGGGTCTACTGCATTTCCTCGAGAATGCTAAACCAATTTTTTTACCAATTCGGTTATTATTGTTATGCTAAATTAAATTAAAATTACATCAAACTAAAATTATACATTCGTATTACTTTTATGATAACAACAGTAAATTTTCTGGTTAGTGACTTTAGAGGTCTTTATCTCCGAAATTACCTACCTACTCGATTTAATTATTATTTCGTAAGTATTGTTGATAAACAATTTCAGGCGCTTTAGGTACCTACCAGCTGTCACTATAATTATGTACTCAGTAGGTAATAATACGTAATAGACGTATCTTCATCGCAGTCTCTATCTGTATCGACACTCGTGCACTCCAGAGACAATATCTCAGGACATTATCACATACTCTCCGTATTTTAATAGTGTGAAATGAGCTCAGACGCGCCTCCTCGCGCACAGAACACAGAAGTGGGAATTTTAGTGCATTACCTAGTACAGTGAAAGCGAGAGCCGGTGATGTTTGTTATCGAATAGGAAAAGTGAGGTAAGTGCAGAATAAACTGCTAAAACATTACATTGCATGGATTGTGTTCACATACTGCATAATACGTGTTAAAAACTCTCACGGTTGTCATTTTCACTGTATAGATTTTGCAACAGAGAATTATGTACTCATTGGTAACTAACTGTACCTAGTCTGTTGCCGCGTATAATACTAGCTCTATTGTACGAACACTCTCAGTTGGTGGTGGAAGTCTGCGGGTTATTATTGTTCTGCATTTCCTGACGGTGATGATTAAAAAAATCCATTAAGGTTTATTTTATTAATGGTAGTGAATCAGAGAAAATACCGGGATGAACGGTGTAATATATAAAAAATGAATAAAGTTAGAAAGATAGAGCCCTCGTAGCCTAAACAGTAACGAATTATAAGAGTACCAACTTATAGTTAATAACTAACTAACCTGTCACCCAATTATCACCTTTTACATCGTATATTCCATAAAAGGATAGTTAAGAAAAGGATAAACTTAGAACAATAGGACCAAATAAAAATAATTTAAAATAACTTACATTGTAGATTCGCAGCTTAACACCAGGCAAGATGGTGTTCAAACTCTTTTGTAATAATGAAATAAAAATAATATATTTAAATAAACTGCCGTGCTTTCTCTAAATTAACCTGACACATTATTATAACTACTCAAACATAAATGCGGCTAATTAATTATTTAACGTCTTCGTCTTAAGATTCTATGAACGTTAATGTATTTTTTTTCAAAGATAAACTCGTATTACTTAGATACATATACGTATAATTGTAACAAACAACTGTCAGCTCATCAGACGATAATTGACCTCAATGATACGACACAACAAGGGCAATAAAATGTAGGTACCTAACTCTATCTATAGTAGATACTGGAAGCACAACGTCTTTTGTGTACCCTAAAGAAAAAAAATAGTACAGTTTCCCATTGATAATTTAAAAATAGTTTACGATAGTAGATAATGTATCGTGTAGAGTCTTATAATATAAATTATGATAAAAGAACGATGTTCCCCGCTGTTTATTAAGTTCCCATGGGAATTTTACTATAAAATATAGCTCATCCTAACCCAGATTATTTTCTGAATTGAAGTATGACAAACCCATATTTCGGAATAAAATTCTTAAAGCACCCTATTTGGAGCCTATTTCTTGCAAACAAACCTTTCATATTAATATTAAAAAAAAATAACTTCCGTAATATTTAAGTCTTCTCGAAGGCTCGGTATAAAAGTTATCTTAACATTACTGAAGCAGTATTACGATTACAAAAAAAAAACATAGAACACGCAGTTTACAACATAATAACTATTACAAGTAGCAAACAATGGTATCGTGCTACATAACACAATTCAGTTTTAACCATTTATTGCAAAATAACGCTAGTTTATGTCGGAATAGAAATAATAACATGCACCGAAACGCTTCAGGAGGAAGATTAATAAGACATTTAATTGTAGTAGAATCCCTTCCATGAAAATTTTTACTGTTTTTAAAACAACTAGTAGGCATTTATTTGTGCCCCCGCGATATTTGCGGTTTCAGCGGTTTATGACGTTATACTATTATACTATTACCTTGGGGATTTCAGAATAAAATATACGTAAGTTCTTCGTATGTAATTTAGGTGTCCTACTAAGTTTTATGAAAATCCGTTCAGTAGTTTTTCAGTGACAAATAACAATCATACACACATCTCGCAATTCCCATTAAAAATTTTACACTGTATTTTTTTATAGGTATAATGTTATTTTTTATAGGTATAACATTGATTTTAGCTCCCTAAGGCTCGTATTCATCGTAACGATATAACGATCTCCCCTCGAATAACGTTTTTCCCGTTCCGAGTGTGTTTTATGAAAAAGAGACAAACTTTGCTCAAGTGATGATTGATTCAGAATACGGCTCTGAGAGTGCATAATATGAATACGACAATTTGTCTCATACAGAATTAATTGTACATTGTGAACAGTTACAGTGACTGTTACTAGTTAATTAATTCAGATAGCCTATAGTTTTCTATACCGGCTTCCAATTAAAGTAACAATGTGGTGATTATTTAGCTCTTGAAAACTAAATTCTTATTCAGTTTCAAATCAATTCTGCATCCGTAAGCCGCCGCTGCATTCATTTCAAACTAATTATTTTAAGAAGTTGTCTATATTATTTAAACACCACATACACTCACTCCAAAATTTCCAAAAGAGGATGGACAGAACCTGGAGGATCACAAGGAGCCTTCGGCCATATTTGGCAAGATTGCTAGGTCATAGCCTGAATAAACCTAAATCTACGGGGCCCATAGTCGGCTTCTACGACATGCCAGAAAGAAAGACCTGGGACCGGTTAGAGTGGCTTGTTAAATTTTAGAAAAAACTAAGATATTGGTTGTATTTGGAGGCTCAACGGCATAGGTCAAGCGATATTTTGACTACTTTGGAAGTGAACATTTTCTAAGGTAATTATTTGTGTTTGGATTGCGTATTGTATGATAGTCTAAATTCCGAACTAAGTAAAATATATTGTCCTATATCTACTATAGAGCAATATCTCATTCTGTCTTTCACTAGATGAAAGATACGACGCCATGTTTCAACGAGAACTGAAGACAAACAACGTTTTATAAGAATAAAGGTGTTTCGTAATTATGTCCACAGACCCTTTTTATTATTCGCTTGCCCAAATTTAAGCAAGTATAACACCTTACAAGGTAGGTAGTTATTACTAAATACTTTACCCGCTAGCGTTTCACCGCAGTGATTATGATTGTATATTAAAGATCAATTAGCTTGAAACACACTAAAGTAATGAAGGTGCTGTAATCATGATTTAGTAAAGAACGTATTGTAAGGAACATTACAGTTACTTGTTTGAAGGGGATAACAATAAAACGTTTAACTCCCTACCAATAGGAATGTTTATAGCGAGTATATGTTAAACTTGGCTTCTGTCACTTTCAGGCGTTTAGAAAATTTTCATGGTGTGACTTTTATTTATAAGTTTTTTCTTTTGTTTATTATCGTTAAGGGTCCTTGAGCTGAGTGTATACAAAAGTTATAAATTAATGTTTTTTTAAACACTATGTATAATATATTTTAGTTTAGAAATTATGCAGTCGATCTAACATTACATGCTTTCACTGCTAGTAACTACCAAGTGCAGACAGCGTGCGCATTTAAAAAAGATATAAAACTTAATTAAATAACTAATAACTTATGACAACATATACATACATACAGGATGTAACGGAAAGGTACAGTGGGAATTATTCACTCTTTAAAAAAGTCTAGATGAGAGACCTAATAGAACACGATTAGAACAACTTCAGAGCTTCTCAATGAAAAAAAAATACAAGAACATATTTCTATATAATTTTTCCCCTCACTATAAAATGTATGACACTGTTCACTTTTAGGAATGGGCAGCCTCTGGCATTGATAGAGATCATGAAATTTTAGTGCCTTTAGGTAAGTACACATGTTAATATTAATTAATGCTTTATTTAAGGACCTTTAACTTTCACTGCACCTTTTCGTAACAACCTGTATATGCAGACGTCCTAAGACCCAATGGTCAGATAACATATCAATAATCAAATGACAGCTGCAGCTAATGTAAATAAGCAAGTAACTACATAAGTACGTCAACGGATAAGCAATTTCGCTTGTTAGGACAAAGGAAGCTGGGAATGTTTTGTTTGCACATTTGTTACGTTTTCTCTGGCCTCTTTGCTTGTTGAGTCATCTTTAGTTTTAAGGCCCAGCCTTTCCACAAGCCAACTTTCTCACATAAAAAAATAAATTCTGAAAGAAAAATTAGCTCATCTGCTTGAGGCGTCTCATTTGTCTCTTTTTGCCACTTAACATTAGTCATATAAAGCATAAAACTTATCTTAATAATTGCACTTTTTAGAATACTTTACATATAACGAATATAAGGAAATATTCCTGACTCGGAAATATTTAGTGGGTACAGTAAGTTACAAAATTGAATCCTGGCTGTATCCACAACAGAGTTACAGGGAGGTCGAATATGCTTCGAGAATAGATGATACGCCAAGCTTGCTCGACTTAGCGGGGTCACTGCTGCGCCGCACCTCTTTTATTATAATTAAAGGTGCATTTTCCTTTAGTTATAATAATTGCCGCATTGCGCTGTATTGGCGCTATTAATATTTTATTTATTTACGCACATCGGCGTCTGTGGTCCAGATGATCGGATACTTGACTTGCAACCGGTAGGTCGCGAATTCGAGCCCAGCTACTGGACGTGTACCAATGGAACTCTTTTTCAAAGTCTATGCAACGCAACGCTCGTACGGTGAAGAACAACATGGTGTTGAAACTCGCACACCACAAGGTGTGGAAACCCTATAACGGCGATGGGCCGACCCCCTGTCACGTTGGGTTAAATACGCTTGGTGAACCGTGGACATAGCAAGTGCCTCTGCCTACCCCACTTGGGGATTGAAAGCGTTACATGTATTTTTTTGCACTTAAACATCTTAGTTATTGAGAGTCACATACCCAGTATCTTTGGAAATCTTGTAATTCACCCTTTCTTGATTTGTTTATAATTTGCCATTTTTTTTGCTGTGAACATCCTTATTGCAACACATTTGACGAGATATAGCACTTTCTAGAATACGAAAAGAAGTATTGAAAAGTTTAGGCATGTGACGTTTTGTTTACCACCAATCTGACCATAGCCGATATTACATCATAATGGATAGGCAATGTATGTCGCAACAATGTGTGCAGAAGCCCTACATACATAATTCATTCGTCACCCGCATGTCTATATTAAGAGTACGTAACTGGGATAATCCAAACAAATGACTTCAAATTAAATTAGTTTACCAATTAAAATTATTGATCAGCTCCGTATTATCGTATAAACAACTACAGTCTGTCAAAAAATTTGGTGTACCAATTTTGGTGATGGAAAGTGAGAATGTGACTTACAAAGTGACAGAGACAAACTATCTTCTCTAATGATGTGAATATCGACCTTAATGTGGTAGTAGACAATTTTCTTAGCCGACCGTACCTACACAGCTCATAAGTTCATTGATAGCGATTTTAAAGACTTCAATTGCTAGTCTATAACAAATAAACAATTACCAAAATACAGAACAGAAATTTATTAAAATACTTGCTGAAATCGAGGACCCATTCTCAATCCACTGTACGAGTATATGCTACTCATCAATAACCACAAGTGAAGGTAGGTACGAAACAAATACATATACATCGATATAAGGTCAAGAGCAAACAAAATAAGGGATTTTCATTTCAACATCTCTGGCGTAAGTTCTATGTGGCCGCCCTCATTCTGATTGTTAAATGCCTCTACTGTGAAATTGTATTATTAAACTGAATACAAAACTGCCGATGAATAAAATCCTTTGGCCATTTATATGCAATATCAGGTTGCGATGTTGATGCATTGATTAAAATTCGGCTCACAGCGCCGCAGCCTGGTTGACCTCTTTGGAGAAGACGGAATGAAAGTACCCACAGTTAAAGTACTGCCAACATTTTAGCGACAGTTTTCGGAATATAAATGTTATAAAATATTCAAATTTACCCAACAATAGGCTAAGAAAAAGATTGCTATTCAAATCGCAAATTATAGTGAGTCTTGAAACTAAATACATAACAAATAATCTATAGCGTGGTAGGCAGAGACTTGACAAATGAATGTGCATGTTTCACTAAGCGTATTTAACCCAATGTGACAGTGTATCACGTTAAGCAAATCTCAGTTATAGGGCGCACACACATTATGCTCTGAAAAATAGACCCATTGGTTCACAACTCGTAGGAACCACAATTTCCCTATTGCAGACACATGTACCCGACCATTGAGCAAAGACGCTCTAGAGTGATATTAAGAAAATATCATGGAAATGGTGTGTAATGGTCTAGTAAATCATTGGCTAGCAAATACCTATTCATTTCAAGCCTTGTAATCTGTATTTGACATGCGTTTTAATGACCTCCTAAATAAGTTACGGTCGTTCAAAATTAAAAAAGTCGTGTCAAATGTTAAGACAATAATAAAAGTAGAGCAAAAAATTCCAAAGTATTTAAATAAATTTCTAATTTTTGGTTTACTCTTCGAAAGTCATGGCCTTGAGTTATCTACTTTGTGCTACTTTGTGTTCATTCACCAATAATATTAAGTAGATTTACAAGTGTTGACTGACTCTTCACGGACTGTCCGGTTGACCATTATTTGCGTGAGACTAGTAGAAAACGAGCAGTTAAGCGTATTAACAGTATTTTCCACCTCAACGTCTACATCTTCGCCGAACGCCGTGCAAGTATATATGTAAGTGAAATTATAAGGAGTTTATTCTGCTTTAAGGTGTTGATTTTTTTACAACACCCTTTATAGTTATAAAAGTTGTTTAACATACATAGTAAGCAGCAAATAAATCGAGCCACAGGCTATTAATAAAATCGAGCTAGTTTTAGAGAGCCCAAGACATAGGATAGGATGTAAACACCGGTAATATTTAAATATGTACCACCTTTAGGTGGTACATTCATTTCGCAGTAAATCATGGTGTTATAACCGACAGAAACAATTCACTCCTTCTGTAGAAGAAAAAGTTCACGATAAAGTCTCATCCCTACAACTCACTATCAAATTGATTCAAAATACAAATTAATTCATATCGACATTCGCGAAAAGGGAAACGTTTCTGCCGTTATTCGCCTTATCCCGGATAAGTTATCCGTTACACGACTGTACCACCTATCAATAGAAGTATAATAATTATATTTTTCTACCGAATTTTATACCCTTTGAAATGAGAACGATTGTATGAAAAATTGTCTGTGGCTCGATTTATTAGCTGCCCAGTGTCCTGCTATACTTTTTTTCTTTTTTACTCGTCAAGAAATTGTCAAATGTTAGGAAATGACACTGAATAAGCCTTCCTCATGAATAATTGTATTTACAATTAAAAACCGTATTAATATAGTTTTAAAAATCTAAACGAACATAGGTAAACACAACGTAAAGCGACTTTGTTTTATACTATGTATTGATTGATTATTGTATGGAACGAAATGTGAGAGCCACACATTGGCATTATTCACTCCAAGTTCCACTCTTCCAATGGATCGGACTTATTGGGCATTATCGTGCATATTGTAAGCACGAAATGAAATGAAAACAAACCTTGGTTATGTTCGGCATAACATAACATCATTATGATCATTTAAATGTATCGATGTTATTTAAACATACTTTAAGTGTAAATAAGCTAAAAAGACAATAGTGACTACCATTGTAATTGAAAGTTTTGGGTGCATGTATTTGACGTTGTTATAAAATAAAATAATATTCGCTCTCTGTCCTTTATTATTTATACTTTGATCTTATGCATGTATAATACAACAAATTAAGTAGTATAAATCAAAGTCGTATGTATGCTTAGATCTTTAACTACCTAACGGATTTAATTATGGCTTTCTTTAATAGATAGAGTGATTCTAGAGAAAGGTTTATATGCTTCAATAGAGAAACCAATAATGTATATTAGCTAAGCAATGTTTTCCGGGTCATCTAGTATAATATAAATAAATAAAAACATGCTTTACGCCTTTTAATTCCAAAGCGGGGTAGGCAAGGCGGAGGAAACTTGCTAGTCAAATACCTACCCATGGTTCACCAAGCGTAATGAACCTAACGTGATAGGTGGTTAGTCTATGGTAACTGTTGTTAACTAATATTCATCTGTTTTTGTAAACAAACAACCTGGGATTAAATTAAATGCCATTAATTACATTAGATAAGCGACATAATGGGAACAATACGTAAAGTTTGTTTTTATCAGATAAATCACAGATAGTTAACTAATGAAATTAAACTTGTTACAATTACTACTGTACCCCAGCGGTTCGATGAATGACCATTACATAGTACTTTTTGAAGAAAAAATCGTTTGTAATAAAAAAATATAAAACCAAAAAGTTCGTATACAAGATGAAGAAGTTAGTGTGTAACTCAGGTATCATTCCGTTCCTGTAAGATCTTGTGGGATAAAATATAGCCAATGTTGCTATAGATAACATTTATTTAACATATCATTTTAATAGTGAAATCCGCCCAATATTTTTTAATTTACTCTTAACAAACGTACGTTATAATATTAGCTGGCCGTGCAAACATTGTTTTATTTTAATCTTTAGGTGTGCATCGCTCCTATTATTGAGAGGAGGAGGAAGATGCTGCCCGATTTTCAGACCTACACGATATGCACACATAATTTCATTAAAATCGGTTTAGAGAATTCTCTTTATTTGAAACAACGGAAAAAACTTCACTGAATGTTTTGAGATCAATGCCCCTGCACGTGGGAGTTGATTATGGGAAGCAAAAAAGATTCAGTTTGTTAGTTTATTACACCTCCATATCTGTTAGGACGGGGGAAAAGTGGTTTCGCATAAAGTAGGTAAAAACTTATTATAAAATTTCTTAGCGCGTACTACTGGTTTTGTAACATTAAAAAGGTTACATTTTAAAAATAGAAAAAAACGAAAAGTAAGTCTACTCCCCCTGTTTTTCAGTTGTTTTACAGCTATATTTTTTTAAAGCTATATTTTCAAAATAAGCGGTCAAAGTTACGAAGCCTCTACTAGGAAATAATATTATTAATTCACGTTATGCACAATCCCCACTTATGGTGGCAATAGTTTCAATGTTGATAATTTATTTGATGTAACAATGTAACTGCATCAATAAAGGATGTTTTAAGGAGTTTGTGTTTATCACGATGAACTAAAATTGTTTCTCAAATAGTGCATGTTTTTGGAGATATAATACTTATATATAAACTTATATATAAACTCTTACTGCATATTTAACTTAGAGAACATTTTGCGTTTCTTCGATTTTTACAGTTCGACTTAGATTAAAAAAAAATATATTTACAAAGTCGCAACGCATCGTGTGAAAATATCTTTTTCCCAAAATTAGTACAGTCTAAGTGATATTATTTATTTCACCGCTGGTAATAAGCGCTAGTAGGTACTTATACAATACCTACCTTAAGACAAAGCTTAATGAAAATTATGTACGATTTGGCACTTGACGTAAACAAGTTCAAACAAAAAGTTTGCGTCCCCGGTTCGAATGAATTTACATAAAGAACCTCCGAGCATCATCGATAAGACATTGTGTAACTCAAGTGGACCGCGATTAGTCAAAACTTTCTTAATATTTACCAAACGCACAGACCTTAGCTTTTACACAATGTATTGACAACAGGTAAGTAGGTACTTCTATTTACATAGAATATTATTTCGATTTCGATTATTATTGTTGGGGTATTAGAAATATCCATTCAGGTAGTTACCTTATCTATAAATATCTATCTTAATATCTTCATAGAGTAGTCAGTTAAGAATGTAAAAGTGGTAATACGAGCTGAATATTGTCGTGAATTGGTATCGCAACCAATAAACCGGCACGAGTTAACAGTCCGCCTTGGTGACTGGGTGTCGTCTCCGAATGAAGTGGGACACCTGACATTCTGGCCTACACTCGATCGCCTCGACACACTCCATCAGCCACAGACTGAATACTTACTTACTGTAAATTATATCAAGGCAACCGCAAATACGATGAAGTGATCCAACTTTACAACTGTCGTAGAAAGTAACAGTCACGAACATACAAAATACCTACGCGTGAATAATTTATTAGTAAAAGCACTGTGTGTCTTACCTCTACGAGAATAAAAAGGACAATTTCCACGACTTCCTCATTAATGTTTGATCCTTTGTTTGGGCCTAATAGTTCGGTAACTGCAACATTTCACTTGTGTTTCGTTTTTGTAACAGGGGTGGTATTCACATAATATTATTCGAGTGAAACGGTTTTCGCGGACGTGTGCGTATTCGACGCGGGTATCGTTGGTACGTGTGCCCGCGGCGCGCGCACTCACTGTTCTGATGAGAGTGGTGGCAGCGGCGGAGGTGGTGGCGGGCCGGAGAAGGTCGACACAGCATGGGAACCTGCTGCATGCCGCAGAGCGATTGCAGCAAGGGCCGATGCACTGCAATGCTGCACGCGCCGATTTATTATTTGCTGACTCATGTCTTTGTTACCTTATTTGTACCCATAGCATAAAGCAAGAAATAAATTTTACTCTTCGATTTTTATTGAAGACATTGCCCTTTAGAACGCAAGAAGTTTCGATATGTATACAAACGAGACTATTGCTCGGGGTCCGTTTACACGCAGTAATATGTTCATAGGTACCTACGTAAAGTGTAGGAACGTCAATGCTTTTTACGTTCCTACATTTAGCTTTATCCATTCACCGGATGTCAAATTGGGCATTTCCGCTTGTAAATCGAAATTTGGTTTAGATTACTCATGTAGAGTTCTCGGCCGGTGGCTATGACCTTCACTAATGAAAGCGGTTGACTGCCAAATTTTACGCGGTACACACAAAGATAATGTACTGAAAGAATGAGTGTGTGAAAGTGATCCAATAGTCTCTTCGTACAATGCTAAAGCTTATAGAAATCCATAAATAGTGGAAAAAATACAATATTGCCTTAATCACTTACGTGTTCTCTTGGTTCTCATAAAACTAACACTAGGAAAGAATGAAAATGAAACTAAAGAAATCGCTCTGAGATAGATAAGGTCGCCTTTTGCAATTTTTTGTACATTTTGTTATTTACAATGTGCAATTAAGAATACATTTATTACATAATTATTACTTCCTACAATTACTTTTGATGTATATACATAACCCCATTGTCGAGCTAGAAGTTGACTTGAGCGTAGTCGTATCTCCAAATAATTTGTAAACTCACTAGGAATTATGGATGTGATCTTAAGATTTCAAGTATGGCGGGCCCGTTGGTGTAATGGTCAGCATGTCTGACTCTGCTCCGTAGGGTCGTGGGTTCGATTCTCACCGCTGACAGGTGCTTAGGTGATGAGCTTTTAAGTATTTGTTGGACGTGTCTGAGTGTTTTATTTATATAAGTATATATTTAAATGAAAAAAAAATTATATATATAAGTAAATCTATCTCGTTGTCTGATTTCCATAACACAAGTGCTTTAGCTACTTAACATGGGATGAGGGCAATGTGGATGTTGTTGTGAAATATTTATAAAAAAGTATCTCTATACCTGCCCTCGTATGATTTCTATGATGTTCTACCTACGCCGATGTTAGAAGTCTGACAAACTGTTTTTTTTTTATGCCAAATACGTGACATCTGGTATACAATGACCTATGTCAAACAGCTAATAAACGTTTTAACGTCGAGTCATTTAGGTAGGTATACTGCCTATTATTTATCAGTAGGTACAGTGAAACACAAAAAAAGATTTGTACCGCATTCTCTTAGAACGCAATAAACATTTTGTTTGTATTAAAACGTAGTACATCTTACCTGTATTCATTAAGAATCCCTAAGGGGTGGACAGAACCTCCGAAATGTAGCCTAGATTACTTCTAGTCTGACAAATCATGAGGGATGGATTGGCGATAACTGACCACCCAAGGCATTAATCGCTTTTGCTTCCCGCATATCCCAAAGGTCACATCTTACAAGTCGTCTATTGCAAGAAATATGTATAGCGCGTGTCATCATTTATTATTACTTAATTTTATTTTGATTTTACACTTTATTTTAGTCGGCTATTGTTAGTGTCCGTTTTATTCGAAATTATCACGACCGTTCACTACATAGTGATACCTAAAACTAGAACGATACAATACACAAAAACTTAATCTTTAATTATAGTTTATTGCTTTTAACAAGTCATTTAGCTTAGACGAAGCATTAAATTACTTATGAGAGCCTAAATTGTAACCACTGCAATTTGGACTCGTGTTAGTAAGGAAAGTACTAAAAAATAAATGCTATTCATACATGGTTGCACCCAGTAGTCCGCGTACGGGACAGATGTTTGTTCTGTTGGCTGCAACCCTGGTGTCACTCATGGCTGAGCACGATTCCAGCAACCCCTCTGTCGGTCTCGCTCTGCCCACCTGTGGTAGCATGCACCTGTCCCTGTCGCCGCGGTTCAGGGTGAAGGTGGTGTGGTGTTTGGTGGTCGTCAGTAGCAACGGCTGCCTCACACACGGCACTCGGTGGCACCGCCGCGTTCTCTTCAATCTTCCATCTTATTTTAAAGTTTATTTTTATATTTTCTTCCGACGAAAGTGTCAAGTGGCGATTAGTTATTTCAGTGAATAGTTTTTAATGTGCTGAGTAAGTACAGTTTGGTTGTGCTGGATTCGTACTGTCAGTGCCATGCGGTAACCACACGCGGCAACTACGTTTATCAGCTGATCGCCCTACAAACATCCACCATGGGAGTAATAAAAAATACGAAGTCAGTTTGAGTTATAGCCATAAATCAGTCTTGTTCGTGCTTCTCGTTTTAGTTGCACGACACCGTTTATAATATCATAGAATCATTTTTACTGTTAAAATTATTTCCACCAACATTGCAGTAGGAACATTTGTCTGTTACGTACTTCAAAGAAACTTGAAATGTAATTTACTCAAGTACGCAGACTTTATTACTGTCGAAAATGAATCTTGAAAAAATTGAAATGTTATATTTTATATAAGCAGTAACAGTTACGAGTATGTAAGTTTAGATACAGCTTAGAATCTTAACATCCCGTCTTATTGCAAAGTAGACACACATGTTTAGTATACGTAATTAAAAACAACTTGATCCTAATACCCTTTACCCTTACACGCCGATCAAATGGTATCGCTTACCTAATTAAGTGGAAAAGTTAAACGCTCACGAAACGATTAAGTTACACGATTAGTTTACTTATCGCGCTGTATTGAATTTTACCTCTTTAACTCAACTTTTCATTCTTTTCTCCGTTTTCAGAGGGTCAACATCACGGTGATAAATGCACGCGGTAAAGAGCAATGACTTTATCAAATAAAGACGAAAACTCCGAGACAATTAGTGATCCAATTAACGCGTCAGCTACGAGCTGGGATATTCTCTACTGCCCGCATATATGGAACGACAGTCGTCTACGAGATGCTCTCCTCACGCCATCTGTCGACTCAAAGATGATCAAGTACTGCCACACGTGCCGTGGAAAAATAAGGAAATACGAGATAAGAGACTCCTTTCTCCCGCACATTCACTCGACGCCGAATGGAAAAAATATCTCAGTACCAATTGAAAACAACCAATCACAAGATGCACGAGGCGCGCCAAGTCAATTTTCCCTGGGATCATCACATAGGACGAGAGACAATATTGCCATGGACGACATGGACAATAACAATCGGTGCATTCCGACAATATCACGGGAAGTGGACTCGAGTATCAGACACAAGTTCACGTCGTTCGAAACTCAGCCAAATAATGAGAATCGTGGAAGACTGAGGAAAAGCCTGAAGGGGATCGGATGTGTAGTTAGCTTGGCTCTGAGTGATGCTTCCATAAAGAAACGGACTCAAATACAGGCGTGCTCAATAACTATAATGATAGTCGCAATTATCGTCATAAGTTTTGTTTTAGTTAACTTCACTAGTCCTAATTATAAAAAGAACGTAGTTAGTACAAAAGCAGTGCCAACCAAGATATCAGACTCCAGTGAAACCTCCTCAGCCATAACCAGTTTACAGCCGATATCTCCGCAGCTCGCAGACATTTCCACTCGTGTTGATTTCTCGTCCACGCGGGATTATGCAACGACCTGGCCGGTCGACAGCACTACCGTACCGGACTTCATTGCCAAGATCCAGAAAAATATAAAGACTTTCATGAAGGACGTTAAAAAGAATGGTAGTAATGTTTTTGAGGAGAAGCCAAAGGATATCATTAACAGGGACTTGTCTGTCAAGTTCTGTTCGTGCCAAAAGGATGAAGTTTGTATGCTTGATGAAAATAGTGGAACAGCTATTTGCAAGAAAGCTCAGGACGCCAACGATCCTACAGGTTAGTTGAAACAACTCTGTTCATTTATTAAATACCTAAGTAAGGCTTAATATGCATTAACTACATAATAAATACTCTTGATATAAGCTACCTAATTAATAACGTAATCTATTTAGGTACCCAAGTACCTACATAGTACCTACTTTATTACAAAATTAGTAATTCATTAGCATTGCCCGCTTACCTTCCACATTTCACAAATTGCCTGTATTATTAACGCATGCACTCTCACATTAGTTGGTCTAGTTTGAATAATTCAATTAAAAACCTTGCGGCAGGTTGCGGCGGTCTCTGCGCTCTGGATACCGAAGCGTGTCAGGTGGTAGACCGGGCGCGTGGGGTGCGAGTCTGTCGCCAGCTCACACTCGTCGTGTGTGCTCATGACGAGTGGAGGTGCCGCAATGGACTGTGTGTACACGCGAAACAACGCTGCGACGGGGAAATCAACTGCTACGACCGCTCGGATGAAATGTATTGCGGTTAGTGCGGTGCAAATTAATGTCAGATTACCTACTGTGCGACCTAAAGTGTGCGAATTGTTTTAAACTGTTTTCCTAATTACTTCTCGTGAAATTAAAAAATAAAAATAAGTACTGCGTGAATGAAACAAATAATAAACAATGATCAATATTCAACAAACACACATAAAGCCACCCCGTGCACATCTCTAAATAATGAACAATAGAACGATGCGAGTCACTTTTTTATTAGATTTTTTTTAATAACTCGTATTTTGGTTTCTTTACGTTTACTAATTTTATCTAATTTGCGAGTTCGTTGCAGAAATAATTACTAACAATATACGCATCGCTACCTATTTACCTACCACATACTTCATCTATTTAAGTTAGATTGAGGTGCTCGTAATCCCGTGGCCCTGATGGTGCATCGGAACTGATGACTTAGGTTTAGCAACATAGGATGTGTCATCGCATGAATTACCGTTCAAAAGTGGTTATTTTCTGAGCGCTTCGGTGCTTCGACAGGTTAATTTAGAAGCCTTTCGGACGCATTGAAAACATCGAAGACAACAACAACAGAAAATAGCCGATCACTTGTTTGTTTGAAACTCTTGTCACTGGCTTTCCGCTAGCTATAGCGCTGTACAGGTTCAGGGAGACTGACGACGATCACTATAGGATGATAAATTATTAAAAAAAGCGATAGATTCACTTTGTCCTGCGTAAGCGCCTTGCGCAACCGGATAAGCGTTAGGTGGAAGAAGTTCTAAGAACCTATGGGATACTCTTTTCTAAAAGTACCACTTACCTATGTAATCTGTTTTATTCACAGATTGTGACCTGAACAAGGAGTTCCGATGCGGTCAATCCATTTCCTGTTTCCCGAACTCGAAACTCTGCAACGGGAAGATAGACTGCTGGGACGGCTACGATGAAGTCAACTGTACCATTGGTCAGTCATATGTACCTACATTCATTATTTTCAGATGGCAGCTGTAGCGTATTTAGCGAGTATCTTGGGGTTTATCAGTTCTATTCCGGGCTATAGGAATAATAGGTTTATCACTAATGCATTATTTTGCTGGAGCCAATTTGTACGCTAAGCAAATCTTATATACGGCGAAGGTAAACATCGCCCACATATTAAGTATAAGATACGGCAATTAGCCAACACGTTGGGTACTTGCTTGCACAGACACGACGCGATTAATGAACTATTGGCAATTGCTAAGCAAGTGCCTTTGTCTGCTCCAGGATTAAAATGTGTGAATGTACTTTACTCTCTTTCATTACATTCTTTACTGTAGGTACTGCGTGTAAACGGACCCCGAGCACTGGTCTAAAAACGTTGTTGAACTCGTTAAAATGAACAACTTTTACTATGGCGACAAAACTGAGAAATGCTTTGCTTGGGGTCAGTTTACACGCAGTGTAGTTGTTCATATCCATGTTATTAACTTTAGATTTTGTACACCTGTTTCTTTTCATATAACTCAGAAGATTCGCATTTTTTTTTTGTTAAATAAATAAACGGCTATAAAGTCGCTATTTATATACCAAAAGTTAAAAAAGAATAATTTTCCGCATTGCACAAACTGAGGGCGATACCGAAACGATTGTTTTACATTGATGAGGAAGTAATAAAAAGTTTCGGTCGGTTGATTCCTTATGAAAATGCATTTATTTTCACCACCCCTAAAAATACTACACACAACTACACAAATGCATACTTGTACTGTATGCATTTGTGTAGTACAAAAAGCAAACGATTTTACAGAAAGCCCGCGATGCTTATTTTAAGTAATATTCTTATTTTAGTGTTGTCAAAAGTAAAGTAATCATGAGATCATGTTTATCGATACTTTGTTTTTATGGCGGACAGCTGTCACTGCCCTTGTCGGCTCTCCACTTTGCATACTCCGGCTCTCTGTTAAATTGCTTATCTATAGTTATTAGTAGTTATAATTTTACATTATATGTCTATGTATGTATTGCTAGATTAATTATTATTGACCGAGGCAGTTGCTAAGCAAATACCCACATGTTACTGTGCGTAGCTATTTTTATAACTTGCTGATTGCGCGATTTTCCTAGTGGCACAAACATACGACCTTATCGTACCTTACTTAAAATGCATACTAGTCTAACTATTGTAGTTACTTATATGCTATTATGGTTTGTAAACAATCTAAAACAGTGTAAATTTGTCCTTAAACATTTTTCAACGTGATCGTCGTTTTGTAGGGTTTTTATTTCTTAGGTAATATGTGATTGTTCCTTGGTAATTAAACCAGACCCTTGTTTTGATAAAATAAAAAATTTCGGCAGTAAATTAAATTCAAACTGGGCTAACTAAACTTCTTCTTCTACAAAACCGAAATATATGTTTCCCAACACGAATTTCAAAGGTATTTTATTAATATTCAAGTTTAACACGCTAAGTAGGTACGTACCTTCCCAAAGTTTACCGTTTTCGCGAAACTGGGTTATGGACGCGCCGTTCGTCGGTACAACATAAGCTAACGGGCCTTGGATTTGTCGTCGCCACATTATTCCTACCAATACGTAACAACAAGTAAAATGCACTTTCGTTTTGTAATTTATGAACAGAATTACGTGTGTATTTTGTCATAGGTAGGTACTTATGTACATAAATAATGAAGTATCTATACACAGCGCACTAGCTTTTGGAATATACAATATTGATTTTCTTCTACTTCCATCTCATTCAGTTAAAAAGTCATCAGTAAAGAAAAGTATGTTCTGAAATGTAACAAAACAGAATACTCCACAATAAGTTCAAAAAATTACTTAAGATTAATCATATTACATAACTCATCCTTTACATCTAGATTCCAGATAAACTGATTGTTATGTAAGAATATTATGTACAAAGATATATACAGTCGACAAAGCTATTATCTGACGAATTACAGTAGATATTAAGCCCCGGGCGACGATGATGATGATGAAGTTAATGTAACTGGACTCAAATAGTGTAGTAACTTATAAATAAGAAGGTGATGTTTTGTAATACACATTGTCTAACTAGTAATATTAGAACGCGTTGAAATCTTTTGTATGAATAATTATTTTCGAATCGACCATGCGATCGCCTTAGTTGATCTCGAGTGTGGGATAAAAGTGTAGTTCTTACTATAAGCCCAATTAGTTCTTACCCTGTCCTTACAACAGTTATTACAGCATAGCGTCCCGAGAAAGATCTGACAACAAAATATTTAACGCGATTTGTTGACATAATAGCCAAGGAGAGTGCGTTTTAACTCTAAGTCATGTCTTCCTTGACGCGGTTGCTAGCCCTGCAGGTCTACTGAAACTAGTCAGTAGACCGTAATTTACCTAGATACAATTGATAATTTAAGTTGAGCTTGGTATATCTTCCGTTATAATAATAATAATGTCCACCTTTCTGTCTGTCTTTCTTTATGTGCAACTTTCTTTTTTCTCTCTTGTTGTGGACTTAACTAGTACATTAGAATAAAGGCCTCCTATTGTACTTTGTTGGAATGTAGTATTAAATTAATAAATAGTTATTCAGTCATTTAGTAAGGCGTGACAACTTAATGCGCACAAAATCATAAACTATATCCATAGTATATGTAGAAGATACTAACGCACATGCACGAAACGGAGTACCTACGTGAATGTAACAGACATCTATTTTTATTTACACATCTTTCACCACATCAAGGAGGCCACATCATTGTTCCCGGTAGATACTCGATGCAAGACCTTTTGTAACTGACTTGACATTTCGCAGGGTGCCCGAAGGAGCAGTTCACCTGCACCAGCGGCCAGTGCATCCAGCAGTCGCTGTTCTGCGACGGGTTCCCAGACTGCGACGACAGCTCCGACGAGCCGAGCGGTTGTGACGTCGCCTGCGCTAAGCACGAGATGCGTTGCGTCAACAATCGATGCGTCGCTCTAACAACTCGATGCGACGGTATCGATCATTGCGGTGATCAAACAGACGAACAAAACTGTTCCTGATATTCGATTATTTGTTTTGTTTTTGTTCCCTTTAATAATTATTACTATAAAATTGTAAGTACCTACCTCCTAGACTGATATGTTTTTCGTAGGTATCGATAGGTACCGCTACGGTAGGTACCTGATGTGTTATGTTTGTTTGTCCGAAATAAACTGAATGAGTGGTACCAATTTATTTATTTCTAATCAACCCCAAAAAAATATTTTCGCTAGATGTCGCTTGTAGGTATGCAGGATAACTTCTGTCAGTTATATTTTAGTACGTTTTTTATTATTTGAGTAAGTTATTTAAACTTCAGACACTTGTTACATATGTACAAACAAACAATAATAGAATACTGTCACCTTCAATACTGTCTGCTTGAAGTTAATCATTTCGATGACATTTATCCCCCTAATACAGCTAGCGCCATCTGTCATAACTTAGAGAAACAAGGACCCTGAAAATTCCTTATTCAGAAAGTCGGCGCAATAGTCAATCTACCACCCCCTGGTGAAACTCATAAATGTTATAAGACATTACGTTTCATTTTATATCTACTTGTCGCAATAATAACAACAGCTCTATCATAATTATATTTTCGTGACAGGAGAATAAAGCACTTTCTTGATCGACCCGAGCCCCGGTTGATCAGCGCTTTATCATCATCACAACCCATATTGTCCACTTCTGGACATAGGCAGGCATCTCTAATTGCACGCCACTGTGATCTGTTTTCAGTGTGGTACGTTTTAGATTCAACAAAAACAAAATATTAGTCCGTCTGTTTATCTATAATAATAATAATCTTTATTTCAGAAAATCTGAACAGTACAGTAAAGTGATCATATTAAGACAATTACTTGATCTGTTACAGAGTGTCACTCACTACTCCTCTAAAAAGGACAGAACCCTGTGGTAAGAGATGAGTAGATTGCTCATTCCCTAAAAAGAATTCATCGTCTGCCGATTAAATATTAATGTACATTCGGATAAAAGATAATGAAATGAAAAATCTGGGATCATACTGTATCTCGTGAGCCCGGATAGTTTTACAGTTTAACCCCATGTCGACGAGTACTCGCACCTATAAACGGGGAACAGGCATCGGTCTCTACATCCGAGGGTGGCCAGCAGCCGCGCCATCTCCAGGATGGATTGCGATCGCGATTGATAAATGTAAGATATACCCCTCTGATTATTTTGGTCGTCCCGTCCGACACTGAATGTTCTGCCGAAAGTCGAAACCGAAAATGAACCCTCAGTACTTTTAAAATAAAACGAGACAACGATACGGTAAACATGGAGGAGTGACAGAGCAAGAGATACCTACTTATGTTCTGTCCCTTATGGCGTAGTAGGGTATTGTATGTACTTGTGGATACAAACTGTCACTTTGACTACCAAAATGACAGTTTGGATCCAGCAGTACATCCGACTTCCATACATATTGCTTATCAGAAAGAGAAGAGGTGGTACGCGGCTTGCAAGTCTAGTAACTAGACTTGCAAGCCGCCAAACACAACTGTTGTGTTTGGTCTGAGTAAATTTCCGATATTTCGCTACGCCATCTATGATTTATTGATTTTAGGGAACTCATTGTTTAAATTTTTGGATTAAAAAGCAAAATATAAATTATAACAATAGTCGGAACAATAATAAACATTATGAAAGGAACAGTGTTCATTGGCTCCACATTTTATTTATATTTTATACATTGGCTTAAAGAAGCGCATCATTGACCGTTAACCAAAAAAAAAAAAAAGGTTAGGGATATACCAAACCAAGAATTTTACAAATTCACATTGTTATTACATCTACATACAAAAAATAGGTAAACAGTAAATAAATAGTTTCTTCCTTCCTATGAAAATCATTAGAATTAGCAACATCCATCCCTCGCCGACGTACGTTCCATTTCCGTAACCGACGAACGACTCGAATGGGCTGAGCGAATCAACTATCAACATCGACTGAGTGTGTGCAAGCTTTACTGTGCACGTCACTATCTCAATCCATCCATCAGGCAGCGTTTTTGATGCCGCGCTGAATCGCGAATTTCGCCAAATAATTTTGCGAAATCCTGTTTGAAGTGTTGTGCTGTCTTTTGAATTTCGCTTGATAACAGAAAAGTGAACTGAGAAAATGGCTGATAGTGACGATGAATACGATCGAAAAAGACGTGACAAATTTCGTGGCGAAAGGGGGGCAGCTGAAGGCAGCAGCTACAGAAATAGTGATCGTCGCGAAGAACGAAGCCGTGGACGAGAAGACTGGCCTGAAAGGTGTGTTATAAACATATTCTTAAATTGAAATACCTAACGACTGTTTTTACTAATTCGGCCTTATTATAACCCTACTTTTTCCCACTATAACCCGCATTCCTATCCTGCTTCCAGTTCCCATGTACCCGAACGGAAAAATCCAGATCAAACTGAAACAAAACCTCTTGCCTTACCTCCGCCTAACCAAAAACTGTTTACAATACACTTTCCTCTTAGGTAGGTGCAGGTAAATTTGGTACCCATAAGTAATTCTCTACTTATACACCACCATAATTATGTTCTGAGCATTTAAAGGAACTTTAGATAGTTATTTGAGTAATAAATAAGTATGTAGAATTGAGTTCTTAGATATTTGTTACCTGTAATTGTATGTAACTAGATTTAGAGTTGGCTCTTGTCCAATGCTACTTATAATTTAATTTCATACTAGTATCAATTTTATATTATACCATAGGTCTCGGGGAGGACGTTCAGGACCTGATTATCGGGACTATAGAGGTGCTGGAGGTGCCAGCAGAGGTTATTCACCCGTTCGTGGTGAGGGCCCACCAAACAAGCGTATCAGACCTGAATGGCCAGTAGACGACAGGAGATATGGAGGAATGCCACATGATTCTTATGGTTCCTATGGATGGGCACATGATCACTTTGGAGCATTTCCAGCTCATCAGGGATATGGGCAGGGCATACCACCTGTTGCAGCGAGGTAAGTTTTAATTTAGAATTTAGATTGTTACTCAATACACCTTATTGTATGTTGAATCAAGAGTGAATGCCTTATCTCATTTACTAGTATATCTAGTCTATTGAGCTCAAGTGGAATCTAGAGTGAATGCCTTATCTCATTTACTCTGATATCTTAGTATTGAGCAATGGAATTATGTCAGTAATTGTTACATAGGTATCATATTTTTTTTCAGAGATGCAATGTTGCCAGCAGGTCCTACAGATGGGCCCCCAAACATGATGTCGTTCAAGGCATTTCTTGCAGCTCAAGATGACTCCATCACTGTAGATGATGCAATATTAAAGTACAATGAATACAAATTAGAGTTTAGACGACAGCAGCTGAATGAATTTTTTGTTGCACACAAAGATGAAGAATGGTGGGTACCAAAGGATTTTTTAGTGCTTCTTCTTACTGTGTCTGTCAAACTATGTAGAAAACATTTCATAGTAAAAAAAAACTTTTAAAAGTAACTTGGTAATTTGCTGGTACTTAAAAGATTTTGAGATATAATATTTCACTGGTTATATTAGCCTATTTAGAAATGTTATTCTCAGAATCTCTTAAAGCCACAGTGCAAATTTTAACAATAACCTTTTTTTCCTACAGTCAACAGCGAATTCGTGAGGATTTGCCGGACGTCGTTAAGAAAATTTTTACATTTAAACAGATGTTACAATGTGTGTAGCTAGTCATTACCGCGTTGACCTGTTGCGCGCAATGCTTCAGGTTTCGTTCTGTTAGGGGTAGGGTTATAATATATTCCACATTAGTGGAACAGGTGAGATTATGTAAGATTCATTATAATTTATATTATGTATTTGTATATCACAATATTAGTCACCCCCTAGCTTCTAATGGGAGGCTTGTACCCTTACATTGTTAGATATCTTATTTGTTATTACTTTTATTTGTAACACATCAATATAATAAAACATGTCATCTTCCAGTTGAAAACAAAATAGTCATTTCAAATTCTAAAGAGGTGTTTTGTTTCTGATTTTAGGTTCAAGGTCAAATATCATCCAGAGGAATCAATAAAGAGGAAAGAGGAGCAGTTAGGTGCCCTTAAGGTATGTGGTATGCCAAATTCTACTCTTAGGTCGAACATGCCAATGTGTATATTGCTCTTGTACAAGCCTTGACATTACAATTATTTCATCATGAATACAAATTGTATTGTATTACAATGAAATCTACTGGTGGTGCTGGCAACACTGTATATTTGCACTGATAAATTACTACAATACATAGTATAAAACAAAGTCGCCTCCATGTTTGCTTAGATCTTGATGCAGTATTCTATAATAGATGATTTTAGATAATGGTTTATATCCATAATACACAAATAATAGCAGAGAAACACTTTCAATAGTGTATATTAACTAGTTTCCCAGGTCAGCTAGTTGTGTAGGTATACAATCAAAATTGGAGTTTTGGTTGCACCAGCGGCTAGATAGGCAACTAGATTACTTACAAACTAACGTCCTGGTGTTTCATTGTTTCAGAATCGATTAAATGTCTTTCTGGAGCTTCTAGAAAATGGTGAATTTGACAAAGTGACTGTGGATGTTGACAAATCAGATAAGCTGATTCGGTTGCTTGATACTGTCGTTATCAAGTTAGAAGGTGGTACTGAAGAAGATCTGAAAATGCTTGATGAAGAAGAGGCTCCGAAAGGTAAATTTCCAAGGAATTTTCAAGTACTTCCAGCAGATTAGTATTTTAATATGGTGAACTTGCAAGTTGTCTGTTTGGGCAACAACTTAAAAAAAGAAAAATTACCAATGTTTTGCACTGGGTCACATGCGATTGTTTGCTTAATTACAGATTCCAATTGACAACTTTGCATACCTAATAAGCAGTATAAATAAAAAAAACCGTTTCTGTATTTTCGTTTCAGGATACTGTACAAAAAATATTATATTTTTTAGATGCGTAAATTCGGAGATATTACGTAAAATGTGAAATATGTGTGATGACGTCATTACTTTGTGCGAAATAGGTGGAATTCAAGCCTATCCATATTTTTTACACATCAATAAAATTGACAATATTAGTGACAGCAGAATCGTCAGTTTCAAAACAAACAAAAATAGGTTATTTTTTTTCATCCCACCTATTCTTGGAATAAACCAAAAATCACGCTATTTCACTACTATCGATAAAAAATGCATCAACCCGAACGAGAGAAAAAGCAATGTTAGGAGTAATATTACTCTGACTCGACGTGGCTAGCAAATAAATAAACACACCTTTCTAACAGCAAAAGTAAACAAAACAACAATCTACACAGACTACAACTTGAAAATTGACATTGACAGCTATAGTTTTCTTTTCTATCTATGTTTGATCTGTGTATCCATAATAGTGACGTCATATGGCGCTTACGCTCTTTCGAAAAACATCAATATTAAAAGTGAAAATCATGAATGAAAACATTATTTTTATGTTGAATAAAAAAATACGGGTCAAATAATTTTATATTTTCTTCAATTTTCAATAAAAATATTATTTATCATTCGAAATGCAAAGTTGTCAATTGTATACTAGTGTGAAGTAAGAGTTGTATTCTGTTTTGTGTGCCAAATAAAATAAAATTCATAAAGCACTAAGTCACTCATTTCAACTCACAATATTTTGTTATTGTGAAAAGAATCTTCAATGATATTAATAAGATTGTTATTTCAACAGTGTCACATTCGAGCGAAGTGTTTCATAACCTTTCTGAAGGAACATGTTGATTATAGGAAAAACTTGATATTATAGATATTAGAGCATTTACATAGGTAATATATATTATACCTTCCACGCTTTTTAATCCCGAAGCAGGGTAGGCAGAAACACTTGCTAAGCAAATGCCCACGGTTCACCAGGCGTATTTAACCCAACGTGACATCGTGAGCCCATCGCCATTATAATATTCAAACACCTTGTGGTGTGCTTTAAAGGACAATAGTAGCATTGTATACATAGGCTCTGAAAAAGGTTCCCATTGGTACATGTCCAGTAGACAGACTCGAACCCGCGACCTCTCGATTGCTAGCCAAGTATCCGACCAACTGGACCACAGATGCTCTAAGAAACTTTATTTATATAATTTGTGACATAATTATATGATGAAATTTCCATAAATCTCACTAACCTGTCCTCTTTTAGCAAACAGTAATGCACTCTGTGGATTTAAATCTATGGCCTCTGTGTATAATTTGATTGCTTCATCAAACTTCTGTTCGGAGAATGCTCTCATGGCTTCAGATCTCTTCTCGTCTGACTGGTCTCTCTCTTCGTCACTGGGCTCTTTGGATACATCGCCAAATCCTTGGACAGTGTCTACAGTATCTCCTTCAATGACACCTGGAAAACGAAAAATAAGGTATATGAATTAATGCATGAATATACTCTTTATTGCACACTGTACATTACTGTAATAATGTTCTTGATCCCTAGACACTTTTGATGTGTGTATATGACTATAAATTGACTAGAATTTCTCTCGCTGGAATGGGACAAACTATAGCAGATAACACTGCATCCATTATCCTTTGCTTATTCTATTATACCCACTGTTTTACCCATAAGTACTTTAAAATCTTAAAGCAAGGTAGGTAGAGGAGCTTTCTAATAACATACCTTCCATGTCCAACTCCACATCAGGTTCGGGTTCTGATTCCTCCTCATCAGTGGACATTGAATCCTCATTCTTCTTAGACTGTGCACTGCAAAAAGTATGATACAGTTATATCACTTTTAGGATATACTAGCTCACCCGGCTAACATAGTGTGGAATGCCAGGATGTAGAACGACTTGCTGAGCTGATCTGATCCATGTTTCCTAAGCTCTACAGTCTGAAGGTCTTCCAAGTTGCGGGTGAATAGGTACCTAATGAACAAGTGTGCTCCATCATAAACCACATTGCTGCTTAAAATCAGACAGGATGGTGGTCAAACGCTTGTTGATAGCGATAAAAAAAACTTTGTTGTGCCAATATAATTGTACATTATTGACAGTGTTTGTCGACAGTGTTAAAGCTTCTCATCAGTCTCATTTATTTATTACTAGCTTTACGCCTGCGGCTTCGCCCGCATGGACTTCGGTTATATTGCGATATAAAGGAATATTTTTGTTTTCCCTCGGAATAAAAATTTTCTCCGTGATAAAAAGTACCCTATTATTTTAACTTCAAAATTTCAAAGCAATCGGTTCAGTAGTTACAGCGTGAAAGTGGAACAAACAAACAAACTCACTTTCCCATTTATAATATTAGTAAGATGTCACAGTGGGAAACAAGTCTGGCTATGTAAAAAAAAAAAAAACTCTTAAGCACCAGGTACAGTAGGTAGAGGTGAGACATGCTGTCATGGAACAGGATTGATAAGGGTTTATTAACCGTATAATTAGACAGCAGATAAATACACCAAAGTTCATTGTTTGCAATTCTATTACCAGTAAACAGAGTTCAAAATAAGGGTCTATTAATTGTATGATTAGACGGCAGATGTCAAGTCTTCAGCTTTTGACAGTTCTTATATGGGATAGCTGTTAAAATTAGCACCTTGAGAGTTCACTTACTATTGGTATTAATTTATCAATTGGGAGTTAATGCATCCTCAAAGCAAAGTTAATGCATCCCCAAAGCCATTTCTTATTTCATTGTTTGCAATTCTATTACCAGTAAATAGAGTTCAAAATAAGGATCTATTAATTGTATGATTAGACAGCAGATGTCAAGTCCTCAGTTTTTGACAGTTCCTATATGGGATAGCTGTTAAAATCATCACCTTGGGAGCTTACTTACTACTATTGAGATTAATTTGTGAATAGGGATTTAATGCATCCTTAAAGTACCTTGGCACATAATGCAATGTATGCCTCAAGGCTATTTGTCATTTTATTGTTTGCAATTCTATTATCAGCATAAGAGAGTTATCAGCAGCACAGCAGGCCTAGCACGCACCTCAAGAAAGACATGACATAGAACAAATACGCTCTCTGATTGGCTGTTATGTCATGCTTTGTGCGACTCAGCTAGTTTCAAGAAATTGCAGCGCATTATATGTCTTGTCACTTATTTCTTGGAACGCTGTGCTAGGGGGGCAGGAGCGCTAATTACACACTTACCTATCTCCAGAAGGAGTAAAGTTTTTGGCACCAGTTAAAACAGGTGGGAGGTTAGCACCCAAAGACAACAAATATTCCTTGAAGAATGACAGTTCAGGTTGATGAAGGATCTGAGGCTGTGTACGGCAAAGCTCCACAAACAATTTCAACTGCGTTACACTTTCCGGATTCATTTTTAATATCTGGAAAATACAATATACTAAATTATATATTAAGAAAGATGAAAATATATCTTCATAGTGTATGTAGGTATAGACACAAATTGTGAACCAAAAACCATAGAAAAGTGGGCAATACCAATGTATGTGTCGCTAATGACTGGGAAATTAGCAACACAGGTTTTGTAGTTAATTTGAAAAAGTCTGTCTGTTACATGATGATGAAAACTTACAGGATTAAAAACATCAATCTAAGTCATTTCACATAACAAACTAGGCTACAATTTGCCTCCCTTACTGATTTATTATAAAAAAAAATGTCAAACTGCTAAAAGCATCTAGAAAGACCATAGATAGAGACCATACATAGATGGACCATATTGTTGAGTCAACATTTTACAATGGCAATTAAAATACTAATTAGTAAAGCACCTTCACAAATAATGATTTGTGTTATTAGGTCCAAACTAATCAAAATCGAATGACTCAGGTTATGTTAAGTACATATTTAGCTAGGGTTTGTAACTATTCAAATAAATGATGATAATTACATTAAGAAGTTGGTAATGAGATTCATCTTGGTCGTGCAATTTCTTTTATAAAATAAACCGAACAACCATTTAGTAGTACATACATCAAAGGGACTGAATATTGCAAAACACTTTTGCGCAGAATGTTAACATGCGTCGCCGAATGATTTTTACTCATAAATTCGCTTTTCATTCATTTCAATTCCAATAACCTAGTTATTCACTAAATTCCCATACTTTTTGTTAACTCATTAAAACCCTGGATGGTTGAAAATGCATCATTAATAAGGGGTTTATTTACCGTGGTGTAGTAGCGGCAATCAACGTATCTAAATGACAACACAATACGTTAAGATAACTAAAAAAAACACTTACCAAAATTAAACCAAAATCACAATTTCAAGAAAGCAAAATCGCAAACAGCAGAATCAAAACAAGGAAATAGGACCGGTCACCTTTTGTCGCGGCGCAGAATTTTCTCGTTGCCGACCTCTTTGTGGATTTTAGTGATGGGACAAAATTGATGAATGATTTTTCTTAAGTTTTGTTATGGCTTAGGAACTAACACTTTAGCCAGACTCCATTGCGTTGAAGGTATTTATTATTCTTTAATAGCACAGTAAAAGAAAGAAGAGAGAGACAATATTCTCATAAGAATGGAAAGTGTAGTGAACGGGTAGGTAAAATACTTGGGTATGCTAGCTTTTACCGTAATCTGTATAGTCAAACAAGGGCCTTTAGGCGTATAAATGCTAGAGGTATATAACATCGGGTATCACAATATCACTAGAAAAAGTGTTCAGTATTGTGTGTTATTATTGTAATGATACATCTAATAACGAACCGTGTCAAACTAAATTGGCTTAAACGGGGCGCAAGACTTTAAGAGCCACACGTTAAAAGATCCTTGCCAGACTGTAGACTCGAGTTCAGTTGTATTGTATACCTAGTAATAACTTTGGTTGATAGGATACAGGTACATAGATCAAGGAATGTCTGCGGCCCTGTAGACTTGGACGACAAACTTTTTAAACGAGGCCCCCGCCTAGGCGACTAAACGAGGGAATAGGGGATGTGGGTCACCCAGGCTGGAGGTTCTGGCTGTGTAGCCGTGTGGTGACGGCGAATAGAATACATGTGTCACCACCCCAGCCCAACTTTTCCCGTCATGGGTCGTAAGAGGCGACCGAGGGAGCTCTCCAGAGAACGGACAGCAGCGCTCTCTGTGAGTTAAACCACAACACAACTGCGATCGCCAACCCGCCTGACAAACGTGGCGATTAATGTGGCTGATGATGGAGGGGCTGTTGCGAGATGTGGTCCACTGCTGCCGCTCAGAACCGCAGAGTGCAGGGAGGGGCGGGGGCTAATATAGTCCCCCCTGTGTCTCAGGACCACCGGTTCACCGTTTCTCGGAGGACTTGAACGTTTCAATAGTCTCTAGTGTAGGTAGAAGAAGGAAATATGATAACATTTTTTTAAAGCTGAAAGGCTTACGCTCTAGTAACCCGTAGATAAGGCCTACTTTACCTACTTTATTTTAGTATGTTTTTGCTAGCTCACTAAGTTTCCTTGTGATGCTGTCTTTGTGTACCTGCGATAGGTACATCACAATAACTCTAATTCAAGTGAAGAAAGATAAGCAACCCGCATAATCACGTTAAGTACTTAGTACCCACTAAATACCTGAACAATAGGGTAGGAACTTTGTTAAAAATAACAACAGTTAGGTCCCTTTACAAATTATATAAGTAGGTAACAAAAAGTACCCTCTTAACGAGGTCCACCTACCTGCCTATCATTTGCTAATTACTTTTCTCATAATGATGAATTGTAATGACATGGAAATATTGTTTCCTATTTAAAGAGGTGTATAATTGATTCCATTTTAGTCTTGTTTCGAAGTTTGTCGGATACGGATCCTAATTTAGTATCGTGAGTGTTATTTAAATCAGTTTTTAAAATGTCGAAAAGTGAATTATTTGTTGGTATTATCGTGGGTAAGTTCCTGTTTACTAGGTACTTAGAAGTAGGTATGTTATAGATTTACCCCCTCGCCGTGTGGCGAATGCGAATAGAATACATATGTCAGCATCCCAGCCTAAGTTTTCCCGTCATCGGGGTTGTAAGAGGCGAGGGTGCTCTCCAGAGAACGGGCAGTAGCGCTCTCTGTGAGTTAAACCACAACACCACTGCGGTCGCAAACCCGCCTGACAAGCGTGGCGATTATTGGCATTTCACCTCAAAAGATGGTAATCATTGCGGGAGGCCTTCGTCCAGCAGTGGACGTCAAGTGGCTGATGATGATTAATATATGACTATATAGGGTTTTACAGTTTGACAGTTTATCTATAAAAATATTTATATCCCAGACATTCCAAAAATACGCAATTGTTTCGCTCGAGGTACCTACCTTTTACTTTACCTAAGTACTTACATAATATCTTGTACCTATCAAAATAAACGTTCCTTATTTTAAAACACTATGAACAACAGTGGCGTGCACTGGGTTTTATGACAAGGTAGGCAGTAATCCCCACGGCTTGACACCTATGTTTAGGTAACTTGTCTTTACGAAATATAGGTACCTACATATCTACTCACAAAACATAGGACCTGCGTTAGCCTATGTCGTGAGTACAACGTCAAAGTCAAAGTCAAAGCGTTTATTTTTCATCTTAATAAGTGCTATAACATACAGATATACAGTAGAATAACACAAAGCTTGATGAACGTCATTTATGACTTTAAAACAAAAGTAATCGTCCCCGGTTCGGATTAATTTCTTTTACTGGCCAGAAGAACCGGGAAGAAACTGGCATCTTTTCAAATCGCCAAGGCTTACTGCTAAGTATACTTAACATAAATATGACTTGACAACAAAAGAAGATCTAGCAACAACTCCATTATTAGGTCGGGTAGCCAAAATAGGTACTAAGGTAGGCAGTGGCTTTTTGCCTATATGGTGTGCACGCCACTGATGAACAAGCGTTTGACCACCACCCTGCAGGAAAAATAGACTCCAGCAATTCATCCTACATTATATAGGTTGAAGCAAACCGTTTGGTTCGCGTAAACGGAATATCCACCTGGTATGGACGACGTTTTGCCATTATCCTGGTTGTCCTATTGTAAAAGCGCGACAGGGTATTAAACTTTGCAAAGCCATAGCACGACCTCCAAAATGTACCTGATAGAAGGCAGCTTTTCTTTGCTATTGTATCAAACCTGTACCTATTTTAAATTTGTTTTTCAGTACTGGCGGTTCTCACGAAAGCCGCTGATGTATCATCCACTACAGAAACAGCAATCAGAAAACATTCCAATAATCCAGTAGTCGATAACAGATTTTTTGATCTTGGTAGCTTCGTGGGTAATTTAATTCCGGGCTTAAATAGACCTGTCGGACAAAATAATAATCAAGGATATCAACCTGGAAATGGTTTTCAATATCCTGGACAAGTGAGTACATACTTACATTTTTGCAACGCCCTAACAGGGTCATGTCTTAGACTTAAGATATATGGCAATAATTAATATAAATACGTATTTTCTGCACCTTTTTACTTTACTACACTTCACTAGGCTCTTAGAAAAATGTGGGCACTTGCTTATCAAGTGCCTATCCCGCTTTGGAATTAATTAAAAGCCGTGAAAAGTATTTTTATTTTTTAATATTTCTTCCGAGGTCTGTCTACCATTTAGAACTAACGTTCACGGACAACCTACCTACAAGTTTTACCTACACCTACAAGTTTTGATCTTGTGGTCCTTAATACCTATAATAATGATTAATAATTAAGCTAGTGGGTGTTCAGGGTGACTTGTGTCACTTATATTTTAGTACGTTTTTTTTATTTCGGTAAGTTATTCAAACTTCAGGCACTTTTTTAACATGTAGACAAACAATAAATAGTTGAAGTTAGTCATTTCGTTTCGTCAATTTTTCCCCCTTATACAGCTAGCGCCATCTGTCATAACTAAGAGTTACAAGGGCTCTGAAAATTCCCCAAAACCAATTATTATCTGACGTAGACCTATATTAATACAGTAATAAAGTACCTAAAGATGCTGTTCCGAAGCGAGCTGCCAACTGGATATTTTGCAGCAACCGCAGCTGCACGACACTGGTTTGTGCAAGGGCTCTGTTGTAGTTGCAGTCGGCAGCGCGCTTTGGAACAAAAACTTACGTAGCTATTTAGATAACCCTGACATTAAAAAAAGCCAGATGTTTAGGTTCCACGTTCCGGCAGTATTAGAGTGTATGTATTAAAATCCTAGGATACCTAACAAACAATAGTACGTAAGTAAATAGATTCTAAGTACATAGTAACATATTTTTTATACATTTACAGTTTTCACCACAAAATCAGAACGACAATCAGGTCGGTCAAGGGTTTTCTAATAACCAACAGAATCCAGTACAAGATCTAGGATTTGGACAACAAAATCCATCTGGCGTGCAAGATCCGAATAGTCAATCGTTTGGTAATAACAACCAAAACTATCCAGGGCAAATTCAAAACTATCCGGGACAGAACCAAAACTATCCTGGACAAATCCAAAATTATCCGGGTCAAAACCAAAATTATCCGGATCAAAACCAAAATTATCCCGGTCAAAACCAAAACCAAGGCGCAAATCTTAACCAGCAATGGCCGTACCAAGGCGCAAATCAGCAATGGCCGGGAAATTCTCAAGGACAGCAGTTTTTGAACAACGACAATAATGGACAGCAACAAAATGGACAGAACCAAGACCAACTGATGTATCCAGGACAGTCGTGGGAGAGGCCTAATCAGAATCAATTTAGCCCGCAGCAAATAAATCAGTCAGGACGAAACCCTAGTCAGATAATTTCAGGTGGAGAAATTGACTCTGTAGGGGAACAAATCAATACTCCAATTACCAGGTATGTAAAGGATATTTGAAACGAATACTTAGGCATGTTTACCATGGTCTCTTAATCTGGACTGTACTCTGACTAGGTAGTCATCGACGACCAGAGCGAAACATTTTCGGCCATTTCGAAATGGCTGGGTTATCAATATTTGACAGTTTTAGTAAATCCGCTACTTTCCCCGAAGTATACATGTCCCGAAGAATACTGAAGTACAATTAAAGGTAGCACAAGGAATCCTTTGCTTTAACTATAAGCAGTTCTCATAAATATTTAATTTTATTTCAGTACAACTGCGGCGCCGACGTCAACAAACATTGAGTGTGAACGCAACTGCCCTATTACAGAAGAATATGATCCTATCTGCGCCTCTAACAACGTAACCTATGACAATGCAGGGAAATTTATGTGCGCCAAGAATTGCGGGACGAGTAAGTATATCCTTCTAGCTACCTACTACTAAACATTTTTACTTGGAGAAATCCATATGCCATAACCACAGGGACAGCAGGTGGAAACTCACCTTAGTCTATAACTAGCCTACTGCCATAAGCAGAATCAGAGAAGGTATAGACCTACTCTGATTCCTAATGGGGAAACAGTGCCCTTGTTTCTCTTAGTCGGCGACAGATGGCGCTAGCTGTATTACTTAGGAGGATAAAAGGAAATGACTAACTTCAAGCAGTCAGTATTGAAGGTGACAGTTAATTTCTTTATCGTTTGTTTACATGTTACAAAGGAGTCTGATGTTTGAATAACTTACCCAATTATTAAAAAACTGTACTAAAATACAACTGACAGAAGTCCTCTGGACACCTACTAGCGACATCTAGATAAGCAATTTTTGGAGTTTGAAAATTCCCCATTCACTGCCACCTTGGGATGCAATTAGTTTTTGCAACAGTAGATTTTAAAATCAATCGTATACTATTAGGAAATAGCATAGGTAGATGTAGAATCCTGCCACTTACTTAGGTACATGCGTACATCCTATTTACAAAAAATACAAAATTTCTTTGGACAGTAGAGTACCTACTTATAATTCAGAGTTAGCTTTGTAGTACAGGTGACATCGCTAGTCTCAACGCCATCGGTCAATGGGCCGTCTGTAGTGGGATTTTCTTGAGATGTTATTTGTTTCGAGTTCTGTGTCCGGACGGTAGACGTTCCAGAGCCCCTCGGACGACTTGAAAACATAAAATACTTAGTTGAGCTGACCACTTCTAGTGACTCTATAGGCAACTCATAACACATACTTTGTTTACAGATATTCGTATGGTTCGGAAAGGAAGGTGTAAAAATGACTCACCGCATCCTATGGGCTTATAATTAGTCCCAGCGATGTTCCAAAATACCTATGCAAACATAAGTGCAGCAGTTTTGTCACTAAACAGTGGTACACAGACAGAGGACAACACTACATACCGACTGTTGGTAACGCCGTTAAAAACGTAACTACTTAGATATGAAGGTAGACATAAACTACTTAACTGTGATATTGACAGGTATAATCTTCAATCTATATATAAGTATACAGGGTGTCCCAAAATAGGAACGTCACACTGACCGTAGTTAGATGGGACTTAGACGAATCGAACAAGCCTAACATGCCCATAGAAAAGTATCACTGGTGTTGAGATATACTTAGCCAATTTTTAGGTAGAAATATATAGCCAATTTTACCTAAAATAGCTATATCTCAACACCAGTGATACTTTTCTATGGGCATGTTAGGCTTGTTAGATTCGTCCAAGTCCCATCTACCTACGGTGTCAGTGTGACCAGCCTATTTTGGGACACCCTGTATGTAAATAGGTATCTTAAGGATATAAGCACCTATGTAATATACATATGTACATAATATACCTACATAATATAATGGATGACGCGCTTAATAAACTTTGTTAAGTTCCATAATAATGAAGTTTAATTTGATATCACATAACCCTGTCCCTTAGATCCTCATCCCGCAGGCCTAGCAAGCTCGTCAAGAAATACACGACATAAAACAAATTGAATACGCGTTGTGATTGGCTGCTATGTCACAAATAGTGAAAGTTGTTTGTTTCAACCAATCGCAGTGACTGGTAGGTAGGTATGTCTTGTTCTTTCTTGGTGCGCTTTGCTAGGGGTCTGTCTGTAGGTAGTAGGTTAGCCAGCATTAGGTATGTACGTAGGTACTTACCAGTGTATTATATTCTAACTATACTTGCAAGCCGCGCACCACCTTCAGCCTCTCTCTTTTCCACCAAAATGTATTGAAAATGATTAACTTCTGGATCCAAACTATCAATTTTTCTACTAAAATTTGACAGTTTGACAGAAAATATTTTCCTTTACTTTTTGTCGGCCATATTGTTGTCTCGTCAGTTTAGGATTGCAACTCTACTTGTAATGAGTCCCAAAAGAATGGACGGAATCTTAGGATCACAAGGATTCTACGAGCTTCGGCCACACATCGGATAAGGTGTTAAGGTCAATACGGGCCTTTAGTTACACGTTACTAGTTCATGGCGTGAATAAACTAAATCTCCCGATCGCACTGTCGGCACCTACTAGGTACATGTCAGGAAGAAAGGCAGCTGATGTATTATATTATTTATATTTCCATCCCGGATCGGCATGGGATTACATACAACCTATATACAAATAAAAAACATGTTTTTTTCTTTCTTGGCTCTTATGTTCAGTTTTAAACCCGTCAATTCTGCCACAAACAAAGTAGTTCTCTTCGTGTTCAAGTTATAGTATAGTCATAGTCTAAAGTCGTTAATAAAATCAAAGTCGTGTCAAAAACAATGGTTGACTGTAAAGTCTGATTACGGACGGTAGTTTGACGTGATAACGTCAAACATTGCAGTAGTAAGTCTAATTAGTCTTTTATTAAATGGCAATCTATTAGCTTGTGCCAATAATTTTTGCCAGTGTCTGGTGTGGATAAACAACGTGGTAAAAATAGTCGTCAATCGTCAAAGTGTAGTACACTCGCTTGCGGAACGGGACAATGACGTCATATTTTTCGTGCATGCAGTCCGTAGTATCGAGTTATTTAAACGTTGTCACGTAAAAAAATCAATATAGGAAAAGTAGCATGGTACTGTTACAATCAAAACTGTAAGAAGAAAAACAAATATTTCACATATTATTGGGTTTGAATTTATTGAATGTATCTTTAGTTTGTACACTATTTGACTTATATTTTAAAACTTCCTACAATGAAAGTGTAAGATATCCACCATTCTTATTTGAGGAGGTCTTAATACAATACATTATATTCCTAGAAACTTTCTAATTAGATACCTACTATGTAGCTTCTGTAAAATTAATTGAGATCATAATTTTATCATAAATTGAACACAAATGACAATTTTTGTAAGATAAAAATTTACCTTTATCGTTTTCCGACAATTACTGACTCTCGCCCGATTTCCGCAAGGCACATTAGTGATAATCTGTCATTAAATCTATAGCTGTCAATTTTTGTCAGCTTCCTTAGCAAAGCGCTCCAAGAAATACATGACAAGACATATCAGGCACTGCGATTGGTTGAAGCAAGTCAAATCAGACAATGTGTGACATAGCAGCCAATCACAGCGCATATTTGTTCTATGTCATGTCTTTCTTGACGCCCTTGCTAGGGCTGCAGGTAAATCAAGAAAGAAAAGATACTAGTAGTTTTACACACACACTTCACGCCTTTTAATCACCAAGCGTATTTAACCCAACATGACAGGGGGTGAGCCCATCGCCATAGTAGTTTTGATGCCAGATTAACTCTAATGAGCATACTAGAAACGAGCAATCCACAATCATAACTTTTTTTATTAGTAATGAGCGTTACTAATAAAGAAAGTTATGATTGTGGACAAGGTTATGACATCTTTTGTCCCTTTTACACCTTGCTCATTTTACAAACATGACAGGAACAATGAACTCCTCTACTTGGTGCAGTCAAGAATGACTCGGGGCCTATGTCTACTATACTCTGGTAGCTGCATTGCTCTGGCATTGTAGCAGCAAACAATGAGCATTTCGGATTTAGTTATTTTTCTCTGTACTAAAACAGCGATATGATCACATGCCAGAACAATGCAACTAACTACGAGAGTGTACATAACTTGGCCCCCTGGAGACTGTGACTGGACATTTGGTGTTTTCTTGAATTGCATTTGCGTGAATATAAACAAAGACAAGCTCGAGCTTGTCTTGTCAAGTAAATTTGATTATATTTGTGCCAATATAAATAAATAAATTAATACACTTCACGCCTATTAATCTCAAGAGGGGTAGGCAGAGTGCTTCGTGCCAATATACCTGGTGAATAATATTGAGTTATAAGGCAGTCAATGTTCACAATTGCTGTCTTATTAATTTTTTTACAAGGAAAGGATATTATTACTGTTCATCATATTAATTTGTGTATGCGATTTGAGATGCACATTTAAACCATACCTTGTTTGATACGACTTTTCACATAGGTGACAGTGAAAATTCTTTAAACCAGTGTGCGTAAGATCATGCCTGTCCAATTCTGATTTTGAAAAGAACCTTTTACCACATTTGCACACATATTTCTTTTCCTTCAAATGGTTTTTTCTAATATGGGTACTTTTGGAGCTAGCTGTGACAAATGTTGCATTACAAATGTCGCACTGATGGTTTCTCGTTCTCTTGTGATTCCATAATATGTGGGAGTGTAGACCACCTGGTACTTTGAACTTTTTTGGACAATATTTACAATGATATGGTCGATCATCACTGTGCGTTCTCATGTGTATTGATATATACCCTGGCGGGTATGATTTACCACATTGATCGCATTGCCTTAACATACGGTCTAATTTATTTTTCTCTTTCCTTGATAATTTAGGTATACAATGATGTTCTTCATAATCTGTGGTGGTATAATAACCTTCCCAACATTTCTCACAGACATAAGGTTTCATATGCATTTTTCTGTGAAGAACAAGTGTTCTAAAGTCTTCGAACCTTTCTGTGCAATACTCACACTCTCTTCCTATGCTAGATTTTTGTTCATGATTTTTGGTGTAATGTTCATATAAAGAACCTACATTACGAAACTTATTTTTACACTCAATACAATATAGAGCTTTTTTTGCACTCTTTTTTACTTTTACAGACAATTTTTTTGATTTAGGTTGAACAGTATCTTCAAAATCATCAAAGACTTCATATTTAGTATCTTCAGCATCGAAATGTATGTCTTCATCTTCATGTGTGCTGTTTGGAGATGCCATGTCCATCAGGGATTTGTAAGTATTCTCAATAAGTACTTTGAAGGAGTAAGTAATAGTAAGTTGATGCACACATGTAATGCAAATGTTTTCAGGCAACATTTGTACTTCGGCTTCTTCTGGAAATACCTGAAAACAAACGATGAAGAACATTAAGTATTTACATCATAATTTCCGCTACAATTAAGAACAGTAAATAGGTACCTGATATTTGTAAAAAGTTTCCAATATATCAGATAAACGAACATCGTCTCCTGCTATTGTTATTACAGTATGAATGTTTCGCATCTCTTTCTCGGTGTTAAGACATGTACGGCAGCAGTCCATTTTATGATCCATAATTAACGAACTGTAGAGATTTAATTTAAATAATCCTTTTCCACTAAATAATTGAGAAAGGAAGCAATTTGCAGTAAAAAACGAGAACGATGATTGAGAAAACACGGTGAAGTTGGTCAATACTTAATGACAGTAATGACGTTCTAGTGATGTGATACGTTGACCTGTGGTGACCTTTTTGTAATACGGTTTTGAACTGATAGTTTTGTGCAGAGGTAAAACTGGACTCTTGAATAGGTAACTACTTAGTTCAGGTACTTCACTTCAAAACGTACCTATATAGATTTATTATGTATGAGTTAACTACAAAAAATTACGCTATTTGTATTTGTTCTCTTTTGGCCAAAAAATAAAAAGGTACTTAATCTAAGTCACTAGATTTCATTAAAAAAAACATAACAATAATAATAATGGACACTGAGGAAACTTGTTCTTCTTCAAATTCATCACAACAAATACAAAAAGATACCTTCAAAGCACCATATTCAGTTAGTGTGCAGAAAAAACGCAATCGGTACAAGAGAAAAAACAAGCAAAAATCTTTTACTACTCACAAGACAGGAGTTTGGAAAGGAAAGAAAGCTGATGTTACCATGAACTCTTGGAACGAGGCGTTCAATACGGCTGCCGTATGGCAATATAAACACCAAGTGGCGTACTGGAAGGCTAAAGCAAAAGCATTGGAGTGCGAAAATCGAGTCTTACACAGCATTATACGCAAGAAACAGGGTGCAAGTACTGACGAAGTACAGGAATCCTCAAGTGCAACAGATGCTGACAGTGCAAATGAAGAAATGGATTACGAGAATGAAAATGAGGAAGATATTTACGTTGATAACGACTCCGAAATAGAGGTGAGCCAGGCGTACATAGAATTCCTTGCAGAAAATGCCAAATACAAAGAAGATGCAAGACGAGAGAGAGAAAAGTTCAAACAACAGGATTCTGAAACCGAAGCTGATTTAATTAAACAAAGGGAAGAGCCACCACGTCACAGTAATGAAAGTAACACAGACAGGTTAAAAAGCCTTTATGGCAGCAGTTGGCAAAGGATTTCAGCGCTGGAGACATCTCTACAATGTCAATTTATGTCACAGTGTGACAGGTTAAAACCACATTACTGGCCTAATATACCATTTAATTTCAATTTCAGCTGATACACGAAATCTCTGTATTACTATATATTAAAATTTGTATATACTTACTAAATACCTCACAAAGTCTTATGAAATTACTAAGGATTTTTATTATAATTGACTTTCGCAATTATTTTTGTGTAAGCCAAGTTAACATGATTGAATTCAATATTTAAGAGAAAAAGAGATTATTCAGCTAGCTATTTGTAGGTATGTAGCAAGCTGCATTTATTGTTTGTATTGTTTTGTATGTGAATTCCTTGTATAAATAGTATTTACTTACTTATAGTATTTACTTGTCAAGGATCACAAAATAGTTTAAAAACAATTTAAAACTGAATTGTATTACAGATACCATGTAAATGATGATCTAAGCTTGTTTTATTACTAAGACCTAAATGGATAATTGTTAAATCTCGTATTGTATTTCTATATCTCATCACTGCCTGTACATTGTACAATTTATTACATTGTAAAAATATACACTATTTGCCCGTAGAGTTGGAGGAAAGCACATATTGTTTTAGTGTCAATTTATTTGTATAGTGCTGAGTTGAGTAAATATATTGAGTATTGTGTATTGAGTTGCAAAATTGTGCTTTAACTTTTAAATTGGACTTCAAATTTTAATGAGTTCCAGAGCACCGAAGTCCAGCACATACTACTTTGACATTGGTATGCTAAAATAAATAGTCCCTTTAACATATTGGCAGACAGTAAAATAGACACAATAGATGTTTTATTATTATGACATAGGTACGGCGTCGTGTCGGGCGATACACACATCGAAAGTGTCTAGGGATCAAGTACATTTTAGTAGATTGCAATCGAGAATATATTTTACAAAAACTGAATTCATTCATAATTTATTCAAAATGTGGTGATAACTCATTGATACAGGCATGGGGAATTAGGTAGGATTCCAATCCAGCAGTGGCGTGCACTGGCTTTTACGTCAAGGTAGGCAGTAAAAGTAATCCCCAAGGATTGACACCTATGTATAGGCACCCTATACACGCGCCTATACCGTATACGTTACCCTATGTTGTGAGTACAACAAAAAAAGATCTAGCGATAACTCTATTATTAGATCGGGTAGCCAAAATACTAAGGTAGGCAGTGTCTTTGCCTATATGGTGTGCACGCCACTGCAATCCAGAAGTTTAGATTTGATTTAAATAAATTAGATTTTTTTAGAGCTAAAAATGTTTTCATTTCAACACTTTTGATGTGTATTAGACTAACAGCCAATAACAAGCGTTTGACCACCAACCTGCCCGATGATAAGTAGCGATGTGGTCTACGATGGAGCAGACTTGTCCATTAGGTACCTATTCCCCCGCGACTTGAAGACCTTCAGACTGTACTCCGCAGGAAACACAGTATTCGTTTTTGACGGTCGATGAATTCTTGAGAAAAATTTATGAGCACCCGACGCGACGCACAACCTCGTATCCTTAAATAAGGCCTAAGGTTGTGCAACTAGAATTTCCCTACCGGACGTTTTCTGTCTGATCGTTAAACTTAAAAACAAAACCCCGGGAAGTAGACACTAGATTCTTCTCCATTCAAAGGTTTTCTGTTTTAGATCCCACGAATCAATAACAAACGACCGTATAGAAATAAAAGATTACGGATGCCTACATAATTCGCCTAAGTGAAGTAGACGTGCAGGTAATTTAAGTCTAGGGCATAGCTATATTTCTCGTAGTAAGTTAACGTGGTGCTACCTACGTAAATTACAATAATTAGCTACAAGCGTTTCCGCTCATATCACCTTTTATATTTTTTTTAAAAAACGTGCTCTGTAATGTTGGTAACAATTTAATCACTAGGCAAGAGTAGGTTGGTACTGTCACGGTTTATCAATTTCGCATATACCTAGAAATAATGATGTAGGTAGGTTACTTACCTCCATACAATAACTAGCTTCCGTACATTACCCTAGGTGGGTAGCAGTGGCGTGCACTTGCTTTTACGACAAGGTAGGCAGTAATCCCCAAAGATTCACACCTATCTATCTTGTCTTTACGAAACACACGTACCTATTTACACACCCACAAAACAAAGGACCTTCGTTAGTCTATGTCGTGAGTACAACAAAAAAAAGATCTAGCAATAACTCTATTATTAGGTCCGGTAGCGAAAGTACTAAGGTAGGCAGTGTCTTTTTGCCTATATGATGTGCACGACACTGGTGGGTAGACAAAACCGTAAT